>JBAKBP010003002.1:0-99702 GCA_037953745.1 Lithodes maja
GTGAATATATGTATATACCGGTATATATATATATATATATATATATATATATATATATATATATATATATATATATATATATATAATTATATATATATATATATATATATATATATATATATGTATATATAATTATATATATATATATATATATATATATATATATATATATATATATATATATATATATATATATATACCGGTATATATATATATATATATATATATATATATATATATATATATATATATATATATATATATATATATATATATAATTATATATATATATATATATATATATATATATATATATATATATATATATATATATACCGGTATATATATATATATATATATATATATATATATATATATATATATAATATATATATATATATATATATATATATATATATATATATATATATATATATATATATATATATATATATATATATATATATATACAGTATATATATATAATTATTATATATTTGTTTATTCATTTTGTTTTGGGTGGGTGGTTCTGCTATCACTACTATAGTCCATTCATTATAAGTAGGCGATAGATCTTAACTTCTAACCTCCATAACTCACAAGCTCTTAGAGAAATCGAGTTAATATTCCAACCATTTAGGAAGAATCAGCCAGGAAATAGGTGTGGATACTTACGGCCCATTTGTTCTAGCCCTTTTTGAGTTACAGAGGATAGAAGTTAATATCTCTCGCCTACTTATAATGAATGGATTAAGGATTAAGGATTAAGTCCTGACCACCTCGCTTGGATCACAAGGTCTGTGTGGTCAGTGAATCTATGTACAGTATCTATGTTTATGTACAGTAGCCCAACTAAGTTTTGCGACAAAATATTAGGTATGTGACACCTGTCTAGTTTGCACTCCCGTCACAAGCCTGTGTGGTCGTGTCTAGCAGAGCCCGTGCAGGTGTCTTGGCAGGCGCCACCACCTGAGCTACTACAGCCAGGGCACAGAGACACAGTACTCGCACACGCTGGGTGCTACATAATATTATGACAATATTGCTATTATTATTTGTTTGTAAAATTATAAAAGTCTCTCTCTCTCTCCGCTAAATATAAATAGATTTACGCGCGACAAACTGTGTAGACTAGCACACACACACACCAGAATGGTAAGCGTCATTACTTTATAGATCCACATTCTATATATAACTTAAAATTAACACAATAAGTTGCATAGATTGTTATTTTATAATCTATTATACACGTTTTAGTGATTGTTTTAATAAGAGCCCCTCCTTAACACTATACTTGGTGTTGGTGTCAGCGACATTGCTCTAATTATTATCCTTAGCCTCTCTGTAACCCACAAAGTGCTCGAGAAACGGGTAATCAATTTCTACATCTATTTCCTGATCTATTCATATACTTGTTTTGTTCTTTATAAAATGTCAGGATTAGCTCAAAGTTCGCTGACACCGGGTATAGATTGTATGAGTTATCCTAAACGTGTATATGCATCAACTGTATTAGATGTTACTCAATAAAATGTAATATTATACAGCTAAATGACTGAGAAACTTAATTTGTTCGAACGTTTATAGCATCTGAGGTGAAGCCAGTGATCTTGGGGGCTAATAAGTAATTGAGGTTTCCGAATGTCTGTGTGCGAACTGTTGTATGGATTCTTCCCCTGCCGCCTCTTGTTTTGCCTCCTTTCATGTGTTTCTTGTTGATACTCCCTACCCCTTGTGGGAATAAGGGCTGGCTACTGACTAAATTACAAACGTCAAATTAAGAGTAGTATGCTGCTGTCACATTTGTTAAATGCGTAATCATCAATCTTGTAATGGAATTTAACCGTGTTGGCTGCGAGTGTCTCGCTATCTATTAACCTTTCTTTTCCCAAGCATATGAATCGATAAACAAAGACAACAAATTCCTTCGAAGATATTGACATGTCAGTAAAGTTTTCGATAAATATCCACATGAATGGTTGCTGATAAATAAGCAGCTCATGGAATAGGGTGAACTATATTACGTGAATTATACCATGAATAATTAGTAAGAAACAAAGATTTAACATTAACAGTAGCCTATACAATCTTATTGGGGTGTAGGGAATGTTGGAATCTTACAATGATGGTCAGTTTTAGTTCCTCAATTGTTCACCTTTTACATTAACGACCTTGATTTAGGCCTAACTAAAATGATCGGTAATTTGTCAAATGACACTAAAAATAAGTTGAATTATTGATCCTAATAACGATGTATGCCCTCCAAAAATGATTTGATACACTACCCGAATGGGCAATACCCTGTCAGATGATATTTAATGTAGATAAATACATGCAGTTTATTAAACATTGGGAAATCGATAGAAATTGCAGGATATAGATTTAACAATATTTACTTAAAGTCATTAATTACGCGCCATTTATCTCCCGTTCGTTGGAGGAGATTCAATAGCTCAATGCATTCTTGCAATGTCCGATTCCGTTACCCATCTCCCTTACTCAAGGGTAACCAGTAACTACCAGCTATATCTCAGAAACAAATATATAATATTTTCACCAATCTGAGTGATGACGCCAAGACGCAATATCAGTGGTATCTAGATTGCTAAATAACATGGAATTATGTAACTCAATTATTACAAACAAATTGGAAGTCATCGTGTGACGCTTCTGCATAGCAGCCACGTGCGGGCATGCGCGTCGGCTGCCCAGCCGTTTAGAAACCGGCTGGTGGCAGCCGGCTGGCCGGCTTTTCCTTAGTATATATCCTACGACAATGTAACTAATGTCTGGGATATTCTTATGTTGTTTCACAGCTTGTAGCTGTCCTTATTCTTAACCAACGCATCTTAGTATATTTTATTCTCGATAGTTGATTGTTTCATTATAATATATAAGATGTAAGTCTAGTGAGAGTGGGAGGAGACGAGCGGGAGAGAGAGACCGGCTGGGGGACGTTGCTTCGCGCGGAGAGTCCAGCTTGGGAGGAGCCTGATGTTGCCATATGCATTTGATTGCAACGTTAGGCTTAGTTTCGACTCACGCACGGGGTAGACGATTTTGACCCGGCAACTGTGTTGACTGTTGCCAAGCCTGGGATGTATTCTGCATGCCTAGGGCGGGGTCCAGACAGATTCAAGACTCAGAGCTCACCTCACTGTCGTACCCTTCGGACCCCCTTGATAACTATCCCTCTCAACCCCACTTAGAAACTTTCTCTCTTACTTTGTATATCTTCCTTCCACTACTTCACCAATCTATTTAATTATCCCATCCCCTTGATAGACCTTATATCTATTATTGTATTAACGACGAGCTCTCAGATAACTAGATAGGATTTTGGGCCTTATGCAGAGACGTAATTGTTAATGAGACCTAGGAAGCTTTTTTGTTGTCTCATATTTGGTGGTTTCATGCTTGCTAGTGTGTTCTTGTGTCAGGTTAGCAGGGGCTAGACCGGAGGGGAGGCTTTTTGTGATCCTTTAAGTAAAGTCTGCTGGTGCGAGTCCTGTGGACCCGCACGACTTTACTAGGATACCCGTGGGAGTCTGGGGGCATTTTCTTGTCTGTGTCCCTGTGTGTCTAGTGTTGTGTTGTGTGAGTGCCCTTGCCTAGTCCACTCAGCACTGCGCTAGCACGTCTTGCTTTTGTTTTAGGGTCGCCAGGAGAGAGTCAGATACTTGCGATCTGAGTCTCTCAAGAGAGCACCCTTTCAATTAGAGTAATTTGGCGCACAGACTTGGGAACGTCCCTAGGCTAGAGCAGGTGGCTCAGCCCGGGTATCCGAAGCCTATATCCTTCCGGCTAGACCTCTGCCACCTGGCAGATTAACAGCTAGGGGTTTATTATTTCTGCATGCTTGTTATTGTGCCACAGCTTACCGTTTTTGTGAGCATTGTGAGTCAGGGTGTGGCTTAAAGACTCTGTCCGAGCAGGCTTGCCTGACTAAGAGTGAGAAGCACACCTGTATGTGGTTATGTTGCGAGTTGCTGCCTTTATTTAATTATACCTATGCCATTATACACTGTATGGCCTATCACTAGTACTTATTCCTGCTTATGAGTTAAGAGTTCTCTAAATCCGTAACGTACTTTCTTTGCTAAGCATCAGATCCTACAGTAGCAGCATGCAGTTTAGAAACCCGCATCTTGTCTACCGGTACGATGTTTTGAGGACTGTTTGCTTTCACCTTCTTTCACGCAGGGGTGATTAGTTGTATTAATTAACGTAACGTTAAATGTACTTTCTTCTAGTTTGTTATTAAATTGTTTCTGCAATTTAATTCCGTTATCTATCTTTTCCTTGAAGCTTTAAGTCAACTTAATTGTGTGATCTTTTATATAGCCTGCTTGCCTATCAGCAGTCTATAGTGCGTGCACCCTGTAACCGAGTCATAGGATACCTCGTTGTCCAGGCAGGACTCTTGACGGTTTAGGGTGGTTTGTTGCCTGGGTTTATAGATAAGGGTTGGATCTAGCGTTTTCCGTTGTTGCTTGTTGCCGCATACCTAGTCCAATAGAAAGAGCCCAGTGTTTATATATACCAGGACGAAACAAATGGCGACCTTGCATAGGATTTACTGAACAGAGGAATATAGTGGTCATTTGTTTTGAGATTCCTTATGATTAGAGGAATACAGTGGACATAGAGTTTGTTTTTGGAGCAACCAATATAACACATTAAAGACTTTAAATAACATTAGTTTATACATACATGCATAGGAGATAAGGCACATTCTATAATCGTGATAATTACTGCAGTACACAAACATGTCTAATACATCAGAACACAGTGATGGGCCAGGTCACGAAACGGGCTCGGAGGGAGAAAGACCTGTGAAGTGGCTAGTCGATAGCGAGGAGGGTGCTAGAAGATTTTTAGAGGTGCCCCTTACCGCTGCCAGGGTGTCGAAGCTGAATAAGTATGGCTTAAAGTGTGTGGCAGGTCTTCAGGGTCACCAGGGTTTAAGTGGTATGAGGAAAGATCAGCTGAGGACTTTGATATTGGGTTTAGAAGTGAGAGACCTGGGTGGAGAGGCGACTGGGGGCCCCGGTCCCCAGCGGTCTCCAGTCTGCCCCCGTATCAAACGTCAGGGTGCCTGAATTTAGTACATTCCCCCAAGTTGATGGTCAATGGCAGCATGGAATTCAATCACAGGGACCCTCTTCATTAAATGCACCTTCCCCTCCTCCAGGGTTGACTGCAAATTTGTTATTTCGGCTTGAGATGGCCAAGGTTGAGGCCGCCGAAAGACAGGTTAGTGTGCAAGCTGAGGTTGCTAGGGGCAAGGTTGAGGCCGCCGAGAGACAGGCTAGTGTGCAGGCTGAGGCCGCAGAGAGAACAGCTATATGAGAGGCTGAACTGCAGGCAGAGTCTACTAGGTATCGGGCTGACAGGGAGCGGGAGAGTTCTTGAGTGGAGGTAACGGGGCGAAATATTGGGGGAGGTAATAGACATCGGGACCAATCATTGTTGCACCTGCTTAAACTAGTTCCTGTGTTCGATGAATTAGGTGTGACTGAGTTTTGTATGCGATTTGAGAAGAAGTGTTAGGAACACCAGTGGCCTCCGGAAAAGTGGGCAGCATTAGTTTCATCAAGACTCCTAGGAAAGGGGCTAAAAGCGTATGATGCACTACCTTTAGAGTCCTGTGTAGTTTATGATGAGCTAAAGAAGGCTGTGCTATGGGCCTATGAGTTACAACCAGAAACTTACCGCTTGAAGTTTCGGGGTGTTACTAAGGGCAAGGATAGTACCTTCCTAGAACACACCCAGGACTTGTCTGATGCACTACGACATTGGCTGCATTCTGAGAGGGCAGCTACTTTTGAGGAGTTGAGTGAGCTGGTTCTCTTGGAGCAGTTCTTTAAGTGCACAGGTGGGGACTTAACATTAAATATAAAGGAAAAAAATCCTAGAACTCTCCAGGAGGCAGCAGAAATGGCTGACCTCCGACTGTCATTAATTCGAGGGTGCGGAGCAGCAGCTAGGAGTGAGTCGGGTGCAAAGGATCGTACCCCTCCCCCTCCCAAAAATTTTGATACACAAAAATACACAAAACCATCTAGCACTGACAATAAAACTGAACATAAACCAAATACCGTCCCGTATAAGAAGTCTAATGGTACCTCCCACTCCCAAGGGAAACCAATGAGTAAAGAGTGCTTTGCATGTCACAAGGAGGGTCACTTTGCAAATGCTTGTCCGAACAAGCCACCAAACAAGGTTGTGTCATTGGCCCGCAGCATAGGGGTGTCGCCTATATCTTCTGAGTTTGCCAAGGGTAGTTCGTCAGAGGGTGGGACACAGCCTATGTTCAAGAGTCCGGAAGGCTCGAACCCTGTCCGCGACGTCTTTGGGGGTCATAGAGGGCATGGTTTTGTGAGGTGGGCTGGCGAAAGGCAAGGAGTTAAGCTATTGCGTGATACTGGGGCTTCTCAGACCTTGTTAAAGAACTTTACTGGTAGGCCGATTAACGCTGCTCGGGTGGTGGTAGTTCAGGGGATCAATGCTACGAAGTCCTACCCGCTGGTGCGGATGGAGCTGGAGGTGGGTGGTGTGGCGAAGGAGCTGGATGTCGGAATTGTAGAGAACTTGCCTGTTGGGGGCATCGACCTCCTCCTTGGCAACGACTTTGCGGTGCCTGCTTCTAAGGTTTCACCCTTGGTCGTTGCCGAGAAGGCGGCCGACGTTAGTAGGGAGGAACAGAAGTTGGTTGAGAAGTGTAGCGTACAAACCATGGCGTGTGTTGTGACGCGTTCTCAGACATCCGGAGCCTTGCAGCCACCACCTCAGTCTATCAAACCGCGGAGGAAAGGTCACAAGAAAACGGGAAGTGTTGGTCAATTGGAGAGTTTTGAGCCGGCAGTGTTTCTTGGTGACTCATTATTGGCACCTATGTTAGAGTCTGGAGAGTCCCCGGGGCCTGTCACCGCTAGTGCAGGTGCAGGGCAGGAAGAGACTCTGCGACAGCATCGTTATGCGCAGCGTGAGGAAAGGATGGCTCAGCGGGACATTGGAGGTGGAAATAAATTATTTAAGATGAACTTGGATAATCTCGCACTTGCTGATATATGTTCCTTGCAGCTGGAAGATCCTGAAGTCAGGGCATGTGGTAATGGTGCTGTCGAACTGGAGAGCGATGGGGATGCGCAGCCTGGTGATTTTTTCTTGTCCGAGGGGATCTTGTATCGGAGACATCAGGATCCCAAGAAAGAGTGGGATGGCGGGTCAGGATTAGTGGACCAGTTAGTAGTACCGAGGGTGTGCCGTGAGAGCTTATTGAGATTAGCTCATGATGTGCCTTTGGCAGGGCACCTGGGGGCACGTAAGACGGAGGCAGCTCTGAGCAAGCTTTTCTGGTGGCCTGGGTTAAAGGTGAGTGTCGTGTCATGGGTGTCACAGTGTCACACTTGTCAAGTGGTTGGGAAACCCAATCAGGTCATCCCGAGAGCCCCGTTACAACCCATCCCTGTCATTGGGCCGCCCTTCAGCAAAGTAGTTATCGATATGGTTGGCCCATTGCCCCCCACTAGTGCCGGCAATACATTTTTACTAACTGTAATGGATGTAGCAACACGGTATCCAGATGCTTACCCCATGCGCAACGGGATGGCTAAGACTGTTGTCAAAAACCTACTTGTCTATTTCTCTTGTTATGGCTACCCTCAGGAGATCCAGTCTGATCAGGGATCCAATTTTACTTCTGCTCTGTTTAAGCAGACCATGCAGCAACATGGGATAGTGCCTGTGGTGTCATCTGCCTACCATCCCGAGAGTCAGGGAGTTTTGGAAAGGTGGCACTCGACTCTCAAGAGTATGTTGCGGTGTTATTGCATGGAAAATGGGAAGGACTGGGATCTAGGTCTCCCATACGTTTTATTTACTGCGAGAGAAGTACCTGGGGAGAGCTTGGGATTTAGCCCGAACGAGTTGGTTTTTGGACACAGGGTCATGGGGCCCCTCCACATAGTCAAGGAGATCTGGGAGGGAGTCACAAAGCCATGCTCGCTTCTAAAGTATGTTGTTGAAAGCCGTGAGAGAATGCTAAAGAGCTTGGAGGTAGCAGGTCGGAACCTTAAGAGTTCACAAGCTCAGATGAAGGACAGATACGACCAGAAGGTGAAGCTGAGGGAGTTTGAAGTAGATCAGGAGGTACTGATACTACTGCCTCTGGTGGGACACCCCTTGTCTGCCAAGTATTCTGCTCCGTATCGGGTTGTAAGGAAGGTTTCTGATCTCGACTATTTAGTAGCTACTCCTGATCGTAAGAAAAAGAACCAACTTTGCCATGTAAATCTGATGAAAGAGTATGTGAGGCGCCCCTCCGAGCCTCTCACTGTCCCGGTGTTGATCTGCAGCGATCGTGGTGGAGAAGGAGGAAGGGACAGTCAAGCTGCGGGGGAGGATAATTGGGATTATCATGTTTCCGCGGATCAGTGGGCGGGGAATTCTAGACAAGTGGCTCACGAGTTGATATTGCACCTGCCTGAGCAACAGCGTGTAGCTGTGCAGCACTTGTTTGATTCAAACCTAGCTGTTTTCGCGGAGCATCCTGGCCTCACTACTCAAGCGGTGCACGATGTCGATGTTGGGGACCACCCGCCCTTTAAATCAGTGCCATACCGTGTTCCCCCTATTAAATTACCAGCACTTAGGGAAGAGCTGGATTATATGCTGAAACGTGGGCTGATTTCTGAGGGTGCAGTAAGGTGGACTTCCCAAGTCACACTGCAGCCCAAACCAGATGGCAAGGTGCGGTTTTGTATAGATTTCCGCAGGTTGAATGGTTTAACCCCCACAAATGCCTACCCTCTCCCTCGCGTGGACGACAGTGTGGATAAGATAGGAAAAGCCAAATTCCTCACTAAGATAGACCTTGTTAAGGGTTATTGGCAAGTGCCCTTGTCCGAGCGAGCGCGAGAGGTGTGTGGGTTTGTGGTGGACGGTGCCACATATCGTTGTCATGTTATGCCATACGGGCTGAAAAATGCCCCTGCAACGTTTCAGAAATTAATGAACGACATTGTAGCCGACATTCCCAACTGTACGGTGTACCTAGATGATGTCATAATATACGACGATGTTTTTAACAGTCACTGTGCTCACATCGGACAGCTTTTTAATAAACTGAATGAAGCAGGTTTGGTGGTAAACCTGGGTAAGTACGATTTTGTCAAAGCCACAGTTTTGTACCTGGGGTTCGAGGTGGGGATGGGTCAGGTGTGCTCTCCACAGACAAAGATCAAAGCCATCGATCAGTTTCCCCAGCCTATGACTAAGAAACAAATCATGCGGTTTCTAGGTATGATAGGCTATTATCGTCGCTTCATCAAAGGCTATTCGACTGTACTTGCACCTTTAACTGACTTATTATCTAAGGACAAGAAGTTCCGGTGGTCTCCTAAGTGTGCAGAGGCGTTTTCCTTGGTGAAACACCTGTTCTGTGCCCACCCCATACTCAGGGCCCCGGACTTCAGCAGACCTTTTCAGCTGGCGACTGATGCCAGTGGCGTAGGGGCTGGGGCTGTCTTGTTACAGACAGATGATGAAGGTATCGAACATCCAGTGAGTTTTTACAGTAAAAAATTCAATAGTGCACAAAGGAATTACTCTGTAATTGAAAAAGAACTCCTGGCGATAGTGCTGGCGCTCAGGCACTTCGATGTATATGTTCCTGCTTTCGGACCAGTCGTAGTGGTTTATACCGATCATCACCCTCTGAAATTCTTGAATCAGTTTCATAACCGGAATATGAGGCTGACCAGGTGGTCACTCATGCTTCAGGAGTATAATCTGGACATACGCCATATTGCCGGTTCTGATAACGTGATAGTGGATTGTCTATCAAGGGTGGATGATGTTGGTTAGACTGCCACAGGATTGAGGGTTGAGTGTGGAGGAAAATAGGCTGTCACTGTAGTTCACCCGAAAAAAACAAATTAAAAAAGCAAAAACCTTATAAAAACTCTTTTTTTTTATAACGTGTAGAATTTTGTAGAAGATGGTGTAGCAGTATCTAAGTTGAATGTTTTCGCTTATTGTCGCTAAGTTAGTTGAACTTGCTCGGTGGAGCGCAACAGTCTTTATTTTTTTTATATATAGTGCCTTGTGTCGCAACAGTGTGTGGTACTATGAGAAGCTTTCTGTTAGATATGAAGAACTTATTCAAGGGTCTTATATCTTGGGGGGAGGTGTGACGCTTCTGCATAGTAGCCACGTGCGGGCATGCGCGCGCGTCGGCTGCCCAGCCGTTTAGAAACCGGCTGGTGGCAGCCGGCTGGCTGGCTTTTCCTTAGTATATATCCTACGACAATGTAACTAATGTCTGGGATATTCTTATGTTGTTTCACAGCTTGTAGCTGTCCTTATTCTTAACCAACGCATCTTAGTATATTTTATTCTCGATAGTTGATTGTTTCATTATAATATATAAGATGTAAGTCTAGTGAGAGTGGGAGGAGACGAGCGGGAGAGAGAGACCGGCTGGGGGACGTTGCTTCGCGCGGAGAGTCCAGCTTGGGACGAGCCTGATGTTGCCACATGCATTTGATTGCAACGTTAGGCTTAGTTTCGACTCACGCACAGGGTAGACGATTTTGACCCGGCAACTGTGTTGACTGTTGCCAAGCCTGGGATGTATTCTGCATGCCTAGGGCGGGGTCCAGACAGATTGAAGACTCAGAGCTCACCTCACTGTCGTACCCTTCGGACCCCCTTGATATCTATCCCTCTCAACCCCACTTAGAAACTTTCTCTCTTACTTTGTATATCTTCCTTCCACTACTTCACCAATCTATTTAATTATCCCATCCCCTTGATAGACCTTATATCTATTATTGTATTAACGACGAGCTCTCAGATAACTAGATAGGATTTTGGGCCTTATGCAGAGACGTAATTGTTAATGAGACCTTGGAAGCTTTTTTGTTGTCTCATATTTGGTGGTTTCATGCTTGCTAGTGTGTTCTTGTGTCAGGTTAGCAGGGGCTAGACCGGAGGGGAGGCTTTTTGCGATCCTTTAAGTAAAGTCTGCTGGTGCGAGTCCTGTGGACCCGCACGACTTTACTAGGATACCCGTGGGAGTCACGGGGCATTTTCTTGTCTGTGTCCCTGTGTGTCTAGTGTTGTGTTGTGTGAGGGCCCTTGCCTAGTCCACTCAGCACTGCGCTAGCACGTCTTGCTTTTGTTTTAGGGTCGCCAGGAGAGAGTCAGATACTTGCGATCTGAGTCTCTCAAGAGAGCACCCTTTCAATTAGAGTAATTTGGCGCACAAACTTGGGAACGTCCCTAGGCTAGAGCAGGTGGCTCAGCCCGGGTATCCGAAGCCTATATCCTTCCGGCTAGACCTCTGCCACCTGGCAGATTAACAGCTAGGGGTTTATTATTTCTGCATGCTTGTTATTGTGCCACAGTTTACCGTTTTTGTGAGCATTGTGAGTCAGGGTGTGGCTTAGAGACTCTGTCCGAGCAGGCTTGCCTGACTAAGAGTGAGAAGCACACCTGTATGTGGCTATGTTGCGAGTTGCTGCCTTTATTTAATTATACCTATGCCATTATACACTGTATGGCCTATCACTAGTACTTATTCCTGCTTATGAGTTAAGAGTTCTCTAAATCCGTAACGTACTTTCTTTGCTAAGCATCAGATCCTACAGTAGCCGCATGCAGTTTAGAAACCCGCATCTTGTCTACCGGTACGATGTTTTGAGGACTGTTTGCTTTCACCTTCTTTCACGCAGGGGTGATTAGTTGTATTAATTAACGTAACGTTAAATGTACTTTCTTCTAGTTTGTTATTAAATTGTTTCTGCAATTTAATTCCGTTATCTATCTTTTCCTTGAAGCTTTAAGTCAAGTTAATTGTGTGATCTTTTATATAGCCTGCTTGACTATCAGCAGTCTATAGTGCGTGCACCCTGTAACCGAGTCATAGGATACCTCGTTGTCCAGGCAGGACTCTTGACGGTTTAGGGTGGTTTGTTGCCTGGGTTTATAGATATGGGTTGGATCTAGCGTTTTCCGTTGTTGCTTGTTGCCGCATACCTAGTCCAATAGAAAGAGCCCAGTGTTTATATATACCAGGACGTAACAATCGTCAGTCGTGATCTGAAAAAAAAAACAAAAAAACAAAACAATGCAACATTGTTTGAAATAAGAGTTTTTAGATAGATATCTAGAAGCATGAATAAAAACAAACGTAATTAAAACATTTCACCTGTCCTTAGTAAGGCATCACATGGATTATGTTTTTAATTTTGCTACCCAATGTCCATAGATTGATAGGAAGTTATGGTACAAGGAAGAATGGCAAAACAATCCAGAATAATAGAACATTATAACCTCACTAATATTCTAACGCCTGACGACTAAGGCCAAATGACAGAGAATTATAGCCAGAATGGGTTTGAACATTTAACAGAAGTAAAATATTATTGAGGTAGTGAATATCTTAAAATACATGACATGGTCAATACAAACGAAAAGGGGACTTGGGAAACATTAGGATTGAATTTATTAGAGGTGTAGAGTAAGACAGGATATGCTACACATGCTTAAGTTGCAAGTGGGATCCACAAAGACGATGTGGAAAACGGACTGCACCTCCGTGATAAGCATGCAAAAGTTTGGTAGATATGAGAAATAGGCTACCGAGTGCTACAGTAGTATCAATAAAGTAGACGTGCCGTTTTGCCCAAAATCAAAACGGCATACCCAACTCTGCGATGTAGTCCAGGAGCCAAGGGGTGTTTGCATGCATGAAATGGCCAGAAAATCACCCGCTTGATTTAGTTAGAGGGTCCACTGGGACACCTTTTTAGCGAGGGTAGACATCCCGAAACCCGGCAGTTATCGTGTTATTCGGGGTTTTCGCTGAATTTAATGAAATCAAAATAACGCTTTTTTTTACGTGTGACGGTTACATAAATTGCAATAACTCGGCAATGAAATGGTCTACAGAGCTCTTTCACCACTCAAAATAAAGCTTAAAGAATTATCAATTCAATGGATACAAACACAATAAGATTGGTCAATACTCAAGGTCACAAGAGGTCAAAGTATGACCTTTTCTGATGAGGAACTAAAATGTATGACTTTTCAAATTTAAATATTTATGAAAAATAGGTAAATGGATTGAACGTTTAATGCTTTAATTCTGGTTAGGTACACCATAGGCAAGTTTTTGAAATTAGTTGGAAAAGTTGATTACGTATTTTAACCCCTTGGCGTCCAGTACAATAATATGAAGTTTGCGAATGATATACCAATAATAGCTATGTATTGGTTATATAATTATGGTACTACTGAGTCAGCTAAAGTTCTATCAAAACACTCTGTATCACAGTATCACACATTGCATATATATCTTCAAAGCAGATTTCAATTATTTTTTGTCACATTAATGAATGACCTACTTTTGGGGAGAGGGGTGAGCCGGGGATACAGTTGGAAATGTATTCTGTGATGTGTCACATTAATGGCCTAGGTTTTGACATCCTTTCACCTGACATTCGCAGTAAGGGCAGCATTTCATATCTAGTTGTCTGCAGACACAGCGTTTAGTAGAGCAGGAGGTACATTTACAGGGCATTGCAAAGTCATCCGGTAGCAAGACTTGAAGATGGTCCGGTGGAAGAATGCCATCTTCTTCAATGAAACCAAAGTCTCTGGGATCCAGTTGAGGATTGCTTAGGCAGTGTAGCTGTAGATATGTCCCAAAGAATGCCCTGAGGACATGACCTTTGACTGATCGGCTGGTGGGAGGCAGTTCCAAAATGGTCTTTTTGCTGTGGTGGTAGAGGTAGTACCGTAATTCATCCATTGTTCTGCATGAGGTTCCTGATTTGTACACATTCACAAGGAACTCTTCCACCAAGATGAAGTTAATACAGTTCAATTCCTTTCCAAAATCAATCAGATAATGCACCGGATCTGCCTTCAGTGCAGCAGCCTTTGTACAAAATTTACTTGTGGAATCACAACCAGTGAGATGGTGCAGGGCAACTAAGATTTTGCAAGTATCTGATCCCAACTTATCGCCTAGAACATGAAGGGGCATGTATCTTGTGGTATTACCAACACCAGCACGAATCCACATCTCTCATAGGCCCATGTGCCTTCAGAAGCGACCAGTAGTGTAGGGCCAAGATTACTACATCAGTATTATTTGATATAATAACCACTCGCTTAGTCCCATTCTCAACTGCATGACGAGCATGTGGGATAATTCTGACGTCGGCCTCTTCAATCGTTGTGTCTAGATCAGGTAATGGTGTCTCTTTTCCATTCAAAATAGCCAGGCATGGTTCAATTTCAGGTGAAAGTCCAATCGAGCTAACAACTGTATCTGTCATCGGTTTTGGCTTGGTTAAGATGCGTTATCGAATGAGTTTCTGTAGCTTGGATATGTTTGCAGATGAGGCCCAGAATGCATCCATTGTGACTGGCAATTGCGTTCCTGTACCTATCCCATATAATTCAATTGGGCTGCAACCACACCTTCTAGTTCTTTCGCTGTCCTGCACTGAACCCTCAATGTATGTGCCAGGTATGTGTCAATGTATGTAGGTAGTAGGGGTAGGCAGCCCCGCCCAGGGAAGTACTACCGCCAAGGTTTCGGGAGACTCAGGGAATAGCCTGAATTCCATTTTCTCTCCCAGGCCTTGGTAGCTGGATACATATCTTTCTGCCTCACACATCAGGGGTATCAGGAAAACCCTCTTTATATAACATACACATCCAACTTCACGACATTGACCTACATCGCTATCCTCTATCCATAAAACACTACTCTTCCCACTACATATCATACATGTAACACCATACACCTTACCCAATAAATATGGCAGTACAATTGTTAAGAGCAAACCTGGTGGTCCCTCGGATATCCACCCCCGGCAGGGTTGGGTCATTGACACAGGGCCCTCCCGGTTGTCATCATGCGACTGTGTCAAGAGCATTGCAACGTCCCAAAGCTGCTCGTCGGTGCAGCTTTTTCTTTAGCAATATAAGGGGACTTCACTCTAACATAAATTCTGTACACCAATTTCTTCAATCAGAATCCCCTACTCTCCTTTTTTTGACAGAGACTCAAGTAACATCCACATCTGACACGTCTAGATTTAATTTTCCAGGTTATCAACTGCTCCAAAATGTCAGACCTAAAGGAGGTGTATGTTGCTTCGCAAAATCTGAAATTGCCCTGGAGGAGGTTACTAGTTCCAATTGTCCCTATTTTGATTATTCTATATACACATTAATTTCTGCTGGTAAATTTAAATACATATGTTGCATCTACCGTTCCCCAAATACTCCTCCAGAGCAAAGTCTTTTTGATTCTCTGTCCTCACAACTCAGTGTCCTCAACTTAAATGTTTCTTCTGAAATCACTGTGTTGGGTGATTTTAATGTCCATAATGTTGAATGGCTCACTCATTCAGCCAGGACTGATGATGCTGGTCTTGAATGTGAGTTATTTGCAGACTCATTTAATCTCACTCAACTAGTCAACCAACCCACCCGTGTACCAGATAATCATAATCATAATTCCCACCTACTGGACTTATTTTTAACAACCAATTCAGAAAATTATGATGTTACAGTGAGGTCCCCGCTTGGATCTTCTGATCACTGTCTGATACAGGCCACCTGTCTATCACCTACCACACCTTCCCACTCTGAACCTGTTTTGGTGACTAAATGGCATTACGATAGGGCAGACTGGGAGGGTCTTCAAGGTTTTTTATTGATATT
The DNA here is from genome assembly GCA_037953745.1 of Lithodes maja. Classification (NCBI taxonomy): domain Eukaryota; kingdom Metazoa; phylum Arthropoda; class Malacostraca; order Decapoda; family Lithodidae; genus Lithodes; species Lithodes maja. The sequence goes on from JBAKBP010003002.1 coordinate 15,754, forward strand.
CCCTGGACCTCTTTCTTTTCTAATGATGCACACTCCACCTTGAGCCACATACAAGATTTTGTAAACATTGGAATGAAAACTTTTATTCCTCATCAAAAGTACAGTAAAAGATCTAATTCACCTAAATGGTTTGACCATAATTGTGCTAGAGTAACTGAACAAAAAACAATAGCCTACAATGCATACACAAGATCAAAAACACATGAAGCCTTTAATTACTTTAGAAACATCAGAAATCATGCCAAAACTGTATTAAACCTAACTAAATCAAACTTTCTCCACAAGCAGGCAAATAAACTTCTAAATAATCCAAATGATAACAAAATATTTTGGTCTACTCTTAACTCATTCAAATCCAACTTCACAACTGCTTCATCCATTCCACCATTAAAATCTCCGACTGGCAATCTTGTAAGTGACCCACGAGGTAAAGCTAACCTTCTTGCGGATATTTTCTCCACCAACTCAACCTTAGATGAAATAAATCAAGATGTCCCTGTACTTAATTTTAATTCGCCTGAAATTCCCTCACTTAAGATCCACACCAGACATGTCAAAACTATTTTGCAGAATCTCTCAGTAGATAAGGCTCCTGGTCCAGATGAAATTCTCCAATAGTACTTAAGAATTGCTCCTTGGTGCTCGCTCCTGTATTGGCAAAATTTTTGCGTCTATGTACTCATACCTCTTGCTTCCCAGTACCCTGGAAAGAAGCAAACATCCATCCAGTTCCTAAAAAAGGTGCCTCTTCAGATCCATCAAACTACAGACCAATAGCTATAACTTCCACTCTTGGTAAAGTCTTTGAAATTATATTAAATAATCACATAATTAAGCATCTTGAGAATAATAAATTAATCAGTGATAGGCAATATGGTTTTAGACGATGTCGATCAACTGCAGACATTCTTTGCCTTCTTACGCATCAAATCAACCAAGCTACAGACCAACATGGTGAAACACATACAATAGCACTGGATATATCAAAGGCATTTGATAGAGTCTGGCATCAATCCTTATTGTCGAAGATGTCACACTACGGCCTTGCATCATTAGTTCCACTAATTTCTTCTTATCTTCATAACAGAAAAATATGTGTAATGGTAGATGGCCTTTATTCTCAATTTCACTCAATAAATGCTGGTGTTCCCCAGGGATCAGTTTTGGCCCCAACTCTGTTCCTCATTCATATTAATGATCTCATATCTACCACTCATAATCCAATACATTCCTACGCAGATGACTCAACACTCCACATTTCCTTCACATTTACCAATTCTTTCACCCAACCCGATCTTATAAATTCAAAAATATGCACTGCGATTTCTCTGAACCAGGACCTTTCTAGAATTGAAGAATGGGGACAAAATAATCTAGTTTCCTTTAATGCAAAGAAAACCAAATACATTCAATTTTCTAACCGACAGAATCTCACTGACTCCCATAAATTTGTCAATGATGTAAATATTCCCACTTCCCCTAGTATTGACATTCTCGGTGTAACATTAACTACTAACTTGAGCTGGACACATTATGTTAGAAGCATTGCTAAGAATGCCTCTAAAAAACTGGGACTCCTGTACAGAGTTCGATAATTCTTCACTGACGAGCAGTTGGCCGTAATATATAAAAGTCATGTGCGTTCTCAGATGGATTACTGTTCACCTCTGTGGAGTGGAAGTGGAGTGGTTGGATTGAGGCAGTTGGACAAAATTCAAAATAAAGCTATTAGATTAATCAATAACCCTGCAATCACACAGGACTTTCCTACATTATCCATACGAAGAAACGTTGCATCCCTTGCATTATTCTACAGATATTTTCACAGCAATTGTTCCGAGGAACTTGCTTCAATTGTGCGGCCTCTCCACATCTTTCCCCGTAGACTAGGGCAGCTGAGAGCGTCCATGAATTTACACTTTCTCCTCCACAATGCAGAACTTCTGCTTATCAAAATTAATTTATCCCTAGAACTACTACTCTTTGGAATTCACTTCCCTCGAATTGCTTTCCACAAACTTACAATCTACAAATGTTTAAATATAGTTGTTACAAACATTTTATGAATGGAGGATGCCTTTAGGCACATGGACCTTTTTGTTTTATCTGTGTTTTTCCTTCCTCCGTTCATTGTCTCTTTAAAAAAAAATAAAATAAAAATAAAATAAATAAATAAAAAAAAAATTGACACGTTTAGAGTTGCTGCCAAGTCCATATGACACCTCCAAGAACTTATCGCAGAGTTCACCAAAGGTGTTCATCTGGGATACCCGCATACGACGAAGGCCTGCCATTACATCAATGATAGTCACTGTATTTGCTGGCTTCCATTTAGATGGTGGTATATAGTCTGCTTTTTCAAGGTGTTTTTCTAACTCAGTGCACAGTTCACTTTTGTTTGGATTGGTCATTAGTCCATTCTTGTCAAAGAGGTAACTGCTGTCAATCAGGTCAAACCCCAGCAAATGTTTCATGTCATATCCTCGGACACCAGCAATGTCATAGATCTTCTGGGTTTCTGCCATTTGCTTCTTGGTCTCTTTGCTTGTAGACTTATAGGTACTTTGGTCTCCCTTCATGGATTTGAATGTCTTAAGGTTCGTCCTGTGAATGGTATCAAAGATGGATCTGTGTTTCATTACGATTCTTTCATTTCGGAATGTTTCATACTTCTTCCTAGATCTTTCATCAAATTCGAGCAGATTGTCACAGATTTCCTTTGTCATGATTTCCTGTGTGAGGATGTTGTGAAGCTTGTCTTTGTCTCCTTCACACGGTAACGTCATGGGGTTCTCATGTTCTTTTACATACTCAATCATATCCTCCTTTCGGGACTTCGCTGAGACTTTTTCTATTGCACTAGACATATCGAAAGTCTTCGATAGAGTCTGGCATAAATCTTTAATTTCTAAACTACCCTCCTTCGGTTTCTATCCCTCCATCTGTGCCTTTGTCTCTAATTTCCTTTCCGGCCGTTCCATAGCTGCGGTTGTGGACGGCCATTGTTCACTTCCTCACCCTATAAACTCCGGTGTTCCTCAGGGCTCTGCCCTATCTCCTATTCTCTTTCTAATTTTTATAAATGATCTCCTTAACTGTACCTTAATTCCCATCCATTCATACACAGACGACTCAACCATACACTACTCCATTAGTTTTTCAGAATGCCCCAGCCAGCAATCCCTCAACGACAACGTAATGAAGCCATAGAACGCTTAAATTCTGATCTAAATACTATTTCCAATTGGGGCAGAGAAAACCTTGTTAACTTTAATGCTTCCAAAACCCAATTTCTCCATCTATCTACCCGTCAGGATCTCCCAGCGGACTATCTCTTATTCTTCAACAATACAAAAATTGACCCTTCATCTTCTCTCAATATTCTTGGTGTCTCTTTTTCTTCTGCTCTCATTTGGAAGGACCATATTACCAGTCTTGCTAAGGCAGCCTCCCAGAAGCTGGGTGTGCTCAACCGCCTTATGGGGTTCTTTTCCCCTGCACAGCTTCTTGCTCTGTACAGGGGCATAGTGCGCCCTTGTATTGAGTATTGTTCACATGTGTAGGGAGGTTCCTCTCACACCGCTCTCCTAGACAAAGTTGAAAGGAAGGCCTTTCGTATCATTAACTCCCGTCCACTCACCAACTCTCTGCAATCTCTCTCTCTCCGCCGCAATGTTGCATCTCTCTCGCTATTCTATCGCTACAATAATAATCAGTGTTCCTCAGAGCTATCCCAGTGCATACCACCTCCTTTACGTAGGGCACGTGGTACCCGTCTTGCAACTCAATCCCACCCCTACTCTGTGCAACTCTCCAACCCAAGAGTGAAACGTTACTCTCAAACTTTCTTCTACTCAACATCTGAGCTCTGGAACTCTCTCCCAGAATCGGTCTTTCCCTCTTCCTATGACTTAAATTGCTTCAAACTCCGTGTGTCCAGGCATTTTGGCTCGAACGTCCCTTGATTTTGGCCCTGTCACTCTTTCAACTATGGGGGAGGCACTCGCTATAGGCAGTTATGCCTTTTGCCTCCCTCAATCACATAGAAAAAAAAATCCTGAATCAATGTCTCAGATGACCTTGTTGCTGATAAGTTGAACTCGTGGTTTACTAAAAGTTCTGTGCTAGGTGTGACGACTCCACTGACCTGATGTTGGAAATTGACAACAGCTAACATTTCATGGTAAATGATCTCCCACTGAGCAACGAATTGCTTCTTTTTGGTGCTACCGATGATACCCCCAGCACTCTTCTGGGATCGATTTATCGTCTGCTCGAGACACATGTCTGCCCCTACAGCACTGAATGGTCCATCTGTCCGCTTCACCACGAACTTGCCTGCCAGGAAACTCTTGTACACATCTTCTGGTAGCTTTCTCATATCTTCTAGGTATAATGAAGCCCATCTAAAATAGTTGACCCTATCACATCCAGCAAATAGCGGCAGCACAGATTGAACACTTTGGAGATGGAGTTTCCAGTCTCCCTCATGGTCTGCCCTAACCAAGTCCTTTAGAACAGCCACCATTCTGACGAAGTGGTTCCAGAATATAAAAGTCTCTGACGCTGCACTTCTCTGACATCTAAATTTATTGAAGTCTTCAACCATGACTTCTGAGTTTGACATAAATGCCTCCAAATGAACCTTGCTTTCCTCCGTCTTCTTTTCTGCTACAGAGTTTTTCAACAGTCTCAGATGCTCAAGCTCATCCCTGTACCTCTCAATTCCTTCCACTTTGAAGAACTCCGCCCACTGCAGCCTTTCTATTTTTTTTTTTTTTTTTTTTTTCTATGTGATTGAGGGAGGCAAAAGGCATAACTGCCTATAGCGAGTGCCTCCCCCATAGTTGAAAGAGTGACAGGGCCAAAATCAAGAGACGTTCGAGCCAAAATGCCTGGACACACGGAGTTTGAAGCAATTTAAGTCATAGGAAGAGGGAAAGACTGATTCTGGGAGAGAGTTCCAGAGCTCAGATGTAGAGTAGAAGAAAGTTTGAGAGTAACGTTTCACTCTTGGGTTGGAGAGTTGCACAGAGTAGGGGTGGGATTGAGTTGCAAGACGGGTACCACGTGCCCTACGTAAAGGAGGTGGTATGCACTGGGATAGCTCTGAGGAACACTGATTATTATAGTAGCGATAGAATAGCGAGAGAGATGCAACATTGCGGCGAAGAGAGAGAGATTGCAGAGAGTTGGTGAGTGGACGGGAGTTAATGATACGAAAGGCCTTCCTTTCAACTTTGTCTAGGAGAGCGGTGTGAGAGGAACCTCCCCACACATGTGAACAATACTCAATACAAGGGCGCACTATGCCCCTGTACAGAGCAAGAAGCTGTGCAGGGGAAAAGAACCCCCTAAGGCGGTTGAGCACACCCAGCTTCTGGGAGGCTGCCTTAGCAAGACTGGTAATATGGTCCTTCCAAATGAGAGCAGAAGAAAAAGAGACACCAAGAATATTGAGAGAAGATGAAGGGTTGATTTTTGTATTGTTGAAGAATAAGGGATAGTCCGCTGGGAGATCCTGACGGGTAGATAGATGGAGAAATTGGGTTTTGGAAGCATTAAAATTAACAAGGTTTTCTCTGCCCCAATTGGAAATAGTATTTAGATCAGAATTTAAGAGTTCTATGGCTTCATTACGTTTGTCGTTGAGGGATTGCTGGCTGGGACGTTCTGAAAAACTAATGGAGTAGTGTAAGGTTGAGTCGTCTGCGTATGAATGGATGGGAATTAAGGTACAGTTAAGGAGATCATTTATAAAAATTAGAAAGAGAATAGGAGATAGGACAGAGCCCTGAGGAACACCGGAGTTTATAGGGTGAGGAAGTGAACAATGGCCGTCCACAACCGCAGCTATGGAACGGCCGGAAAGGAAATTAGAGACAAAGGCACAGATGGAGGGATAGAAACCGAAGGAGGGTAGTTTAGAAATTAAAGATTTATGCCAGACTCTATCGAAGGCTTTCGATATGTCTAGTGCAATAGAAAAAGTCTCACCGAAGTCCCGAAAGGAGGATGACCAAGAGTTAGTAAGATATGAAAGAAGATCACCAGTAGAGCGACCCTTAAGGAAGCCATACTGGCGATCTGAGAGCAGATTATGAGAAGAGAAATGCTTAAGAAATTTGGAAGCAAGAATAGTTTCAAAAACTTTAGAAAGACAAGAGATAAGAGCAATTGGACGATAGTTGGAGGGTTGAGAGCGGTCACCCTTCTTTGGGACAGGTTGAATGTGAGCAAACTTCCAGCATGAAGGGAAGACGTTAGAGGATAGACAGAGACGAAAGAGTTTGCCTAGGCAGGGAGTCAGCACGGAAGCACAGTTTTTGAGAACAACAGGAGGAACACCGTCCGGACCGTACGCCTTATTAGTGTTAAGCCCAGAGAGGGTAGAAAGTACATCTTTAGAAGAGATTAGGATATTAGGCATAAGTAAGAGAGAGGAGGGCGGAGAGGGAGGAATAGCACCGGAATCATCCAAGGTGGAGTTTCTAGCAAAAGTTTGAGCGAAGAGTTTAGCTTTGTCAGAGGAAGAAGTGATGGTTGTGCCATCAGAGTGGGAAAGGGGAGGGAAAGACGAGGAAGAGAAATTGTTGGAGAGGTTTTTGGCTAGATGCCAGAAAGCTTGGGAAGAGCTAGAGTTGGATAGTTCAGTGCATTTATTATTGATGAAAGAGTGTTTGGCAAGTCGAAGAACAGATTTGGCTTGATTCCGGGCAGAAACATATGAAGAATGAGAGTCTTGAGTTTTAAGGCGTCGGTACCGTTTGAATGCTTCCTCCTTATTGTGGACAGCAGTAGAACAGGTGTGAGTAAACCAAGATTTTTTAGCATTAGTCTGAGAGAAAGAGAATGGAATGTATGCTTCCATGCCCGATAGGATTACCTCGGTAATGCGTTCAGCACTCTCCGAGGGTCCTCGGCCATGGAAGCAGAAATCATTCCATGGGAAATCAAAGAAGTACTGCCGAAGAGCCTCCCAGTCGGCAGCGCCAAAGTGCCACAAGCGCCGCCGGCTAGGAGGATCGGGTGGCTGTACTGGAGAGATAGGACAGGTGACAGAGATTAGTTTATGGTCGGAGGAGCCCAAAGGAGAGAAAAGATCGACAGTATAAGAACACTCAGAGAGCATGAACAAACCCTTCAACGACCTCGAATAATGTGATCCATCAAGAACTGATCTTACCACATTTTGGCCAAATGCTTTAGACTCTACCAATATAGTTTCTGCTCCACTGCCATTAATGAGCTTTCCTATCGCACCCATGACCACCTTAATCATATGAAAAGAGCCCAGACATAACACCAAGTTATTAAATTCAAATGGTTTGCTCATGGTGATTTCACAGGCAATGTGATACACCCCCTCATCACATACCACAGGCAAGTGTGTTTGGTCTAGTTGACTCAAAATATTCTGGATGTTTTTTAATGCTGTGTAAACTGTGCCATATTCCGTAACAGGGTGGGGAAGGACTGGTAGGAAACCTACAACCTTCTGACACACATTCTCATGAGTAATAGGAGAGTTAAAGGCACTCCAAGAGGGCATTGTTTGGTCCATAGTTATTTCTTTAACACCTTCCGTCATACATGATAGATCCATTCTACTTACAGTCCAAGCTACGTCCTTCCTGCTGACACTTTTTGCATGTGATTTGTCTATTTTGTACAGTTCTTCCGGAACTTCGTAGATTGTTGGAAGGCTTGGCTTTTTAGCAGTTTTTGTGTAAGGAAACAAAGTCTGGCAACCTAACTCATGTGTGAATTGTCTCTCTCTGTGGGTGACACCAGTCTCCGATATATTAGGCTTACTATTCAGAGTCACTCCTTGAAGTTTGTCCTGCATAAGAATCATAACAGTGTCATGACTTCCTCCTATGCCAGATAGTGTTGCTTCTTCATGATCAAAATTATCAAAGGCCCCCAACGTGAAGCTTGATGTGTTTAAATGACTAGGAAGTGGGACCTGACCCTGACTTGCTTCTGTAACAAATGATGCCATATCAGAATGATAGCGGAGTAGCTCGTCATAACTAATTGCCAGTCCAAACCTATTGAGACTAGAAATAAGCGTTTTTGACCTACACACATTATAAATAGCTTCAGAGTTCAACATGTGCAAAGGGGTTCGCTTTTTACCATTATTTACAATGTAAAAGATGACTTGATACACAGATAGTACTTTTTTTATCTTGGAAGATCTAGTGTCACTCTCCTCATAAATTTCAGGCTCACCATCTACAATATTGTCACTGTGTAAAATATCAAACATCAAAAAGAGCTGAAAAAAAGTCTGCAACGTCACTGGGAATTATCATGTCAGAATATGCTTTCTCAAGTTCATTGGCATCACAGAACCTGTCATTCAGCTCAAAGTCTTCGTTGAGGATGCAATCTCTCAACATGGTACCACACTTTCTTACTGTTTCCCTATCTAACGACCTTTCACTTCTCTCTGGCTCTGTCTCAGCTGCACCTGGCTTGAAAACAATGGTGGGTTTTTTTTAACCGGTTGGGACAAAAAATGAGACATCCCCCCCAAACAGGTGGATTAGGTACATTTTCACATCCCTGTTTGTGTACGTAAAACGAGTTTGATCATTACTCCGCGCTTCATTACAGCACTTGGAAATATAAGTCAGGTTATAGCATCTCCCCGAGTTCAACCCTGGTTCTAAATCTTTCATAAAATTTGCAAAGATATCAAACTTCTGCTGGCCAGTTGGCGTTGACGATGATTTAGTTGCTACTTTCTCTCCTTTCCTGATGTAGTTACGAATACACTGGCTGTGACAGTAAAGATCCGCTCCAAATACGGCATTCGCATCTTGCAAGTCGGAAGTTCGGGTAAACACATCATCCTGAAGTATCATGGCTGCCTTTAGGAATGATTCAGCCCGTCCTTTTTCAGAAATCCTCCATTTATCGTATATGTTGTTGTGTTTTGGATTTCCACAAATGACACATGACGCGATCGCGTCATATGAATAAGTCCACCAAAAACTCATATGACGCGATCGCGTCATATGGACTTATCTCTATACCTCTCCAATAAGTTTATGACGCAATTTTGCGTCATATGAGCTCAGTAAGTCCGATAAGTTACCATACGATAAAACCGTTGGTGGCAACCTCAGCCTCCTGCGATAATTCTAATGGCCGCAGTGTTGTTGTGAGTGTAGTGCGAGGCAGTGGCAATGATCCTGGGGCTCCCGCCTCCTCGGACTTACTGGAACATAATATGTCTGGGGGAGTTAATATTAGCTGGCAGAGATGCGGGGTCTCGAGAATCCATCATAGACCGTCTACTCCTATTAGAGGAAGAGCTATCCTCTGGGGAATAAGCAGCAATATCCGTGGAGACTTCGGTTAACTGCTTGAGTTTATCCAGTGTTTTCTTGAGGGTATACTGTTTATAACATTCGTTAGTAACATGGTATAAGAATTTGCCTTTGTCCACTTGCTTCAGTCTTTCAAAAACTACGTCCTTTCTCACTTCCGCTGCTTCAATGATACCTTTACCTTTTGATACCTTTTGATGTGTTCGCCACTCTTCTAGCGGCACCAAGGAGCGCAACGCCCCTCGTTATGGGTGGTGATTTGGTGCAGTAGACTGTTTGAAGCGACAGCTCGCTCCCTTGCGAGGATGGGCTCGTCTGGCACTTTTTGCAGTTCGACATCTAGGGCTCTCTTGGAGTTGTCTAACGAGATGTCCCTCATGTCTCTTACTCGCCGTGGGAGGTTGTTGAAGAGACGTGGGCCTCTGTGTGATAACCAGCCCTCTTGCAGAGAGCCCATAGCACCCCTGTCATTCATCCGGGGGATTTCGCATTCCCAGCCTCTCCTATCCCTGAATTTCATGACTAACAGAGTATGTAGGTTTGGTTCTAAACCCTATGCGATTTTCCACGTGTATATTATTAGGTAACGTTCTCTTCTACGTTCCAGTGAGTACAGATTCAGTGCTCTTAAACTCTCCCAATAGTGTAGATGTTTTATCGAACTTATATGCGAAGTGAAATTTCTTTGTACACTCTCTACGTCATTTATTTCACTTGCTTTGTATGGGGATGTTAATACACTACAGTTGTGACGCATGTCGAGTATGAGCATGCTGTACAGAACGCCCAGTCAGGCCCCACTCTCGCTAGGATCGTCAGGGCAGGAACTTTGGCTGTAGTCTGTGTAGAGTTTCCTAACTCAGTTTATGTGAACCGTTGTACTATAAGTATTATCATTATGTATTTTGTTTTCTTCTAAGTCAACGAGTTCTATTTTATATCATTAGATATAAGTATTGTGTGTGGGACTTGTATGTAATGATGAGAGGAGCGAGTTATGTAACGGAGGACAGTGTGCGCGCCACGAGGTGTGTAGGCCTCACTCCCTCCTCCCTCCTTCCCCCCTCCCTCCCCCCTCATCAAGAGCGTGGGAATCCTTTGTCGATCCCAGATTGAGAGAGAGAATGTGACGTCATGATTGCCGTTATGCTCGCTACGGGGCCGAGTATAAAAAGGGAGGTCTCGCCATTTTTAGATCAGAACTCATCAGGCAAAGCGACCTCTCATATCCCTTGCAACTATCCATATTCTTCCGACTGATGTGAACTTTCTCTACTCTCTGAACAGCCTACCTTCTTCTCTTCTCGTCCCTGTTTATAACCTCAATGACCCCTTTGGTGCAGATTTAGTCAGCCAAAGTATTATCGCTTGAGTTCTCACGAGATAAGTGCCTGTTAGATAGCCTATTTTTGGAAGGGTTAACTAGAATAGGATTGATTGATGTTTGTTGCACTCGTATATGTATTTCCCTGTGTACTATTATTCATGTTCCTGTTTTCTGCTGGTTTAGGTAATGCTAGACTGGGATAGGGTTCCTCGAGTTGTGATTTCCTATGAGTGCTAGGTTGGTTGAACCAGCACAATTGCAACGGAGACGTGGGAAGCCTAGGTGGTCTTTTTGATTGTGTACCGTGTGAGTTTAGCACTGTGTTGCGAGTGAGGGCTTTTGCCTGTGCCACCCAACACTGTGCTATCTCATTTGCTTGACTTTGAGAGGATCGCCAGGAGAGAACCAGATACTAGTGATCTGGATCTCTCAAGAGAGCATCCCGTCAATTACCGTAATTTGGCCGCACAGTCTTAAGGACCTCGCTAGGCTACGAGCCGCTTGCTCAGCCATTGTCTCTTAACCTTAGATATCCCAGCTAGACTTTGCTCGACCAGCAGATACAGCATAGTATTGAAGCTTCTCCTTATGTATATTATTGTTTAAGCACTATTGATTTCATGTGTGGCACGCTTAGCTACTTCAGAGATTAGTGGCCCACGAGCACAATCTTAGTAGGCTATTGCCAGTGCATTGTCGGAGTACTTCTTCTTAATGTTTGCCATATCCTATTGCTTATTCTTATAATTCTTCTTATGTCAATTTAAAGCCTTTAATTACCAGTGAGTTATTCATTAAATTGCTGTTCAAAATCCGATACTTACTTCTTATGAGTATTCGAGAAGCATCTAACTTATCAGAAGATTCCTTGCTTGATGCTCGAGGACTATTGTTTAACGTAACGTAATAGTGCCGATCCGAAGTAGAGGGTGGAGGACTTCTTAAGTTCTTAGTTCAAGGGTGGATTACTTCGGCTTCGGCCAACACTATTCTTTAGTGTTGTAGTACTTTCTTCTTTGTTTGATTGTTGACCAGACTAGATAACTCCCGTCTTGTTATTAGTCTGTTGTGTGAAACGCTAGTACCGAGTTCTTGTATACCCCGTTATAGCAGATAGAACTCTGGAGGGTAGTGGCGTTTTTTGTTCGGCTGGCAGTACTCTGGGGTTGGGATCGTGTGTTTCCGTTGTGGCAGCGAGCCATACTCGAGTCCTGTGTAAGAGCCCTAGTGTACCCGAGTGCCCGGTCGTAACACAGTATTCAAGCCGCGGTAGCACTAGAGATTTGAAAAGCGTTATCATAGGCAATTCACCGCGTGTTTTAAAAGTACGCAGAATCCAACCCGTTAGACGTTTCGCAGCCGCCACTTTGACCTGGTTATGCACTTTGAAACCCATACTTTCAGACATTAATACCCCAAGGTCTTTCACACTGTCTTTCCGTTCTATTATGTGGTTAGATTCTGTTAAGTAATTTGTAATTTCTTTAACACCATTATTATCTCCGTACCGTATTAATTTGGAATTTTTCCTCATTGAATTGCATGTTGTTTTCCCTGGTCCACTGGAACACTACATTCATGTCTTCCTGCAGTCGGCCCGTGTCCTCTTGTGTGTTTACTATCTTGCTTAATTTTGTGTCATCTGCAAAGGACGACACCGTACTGTGTCTGGTGTTGGTATCTATGTCGCAAATTAGTATGAGGAACAGAAGGGGCGCTAGCACTGTTCCTTGGGGCACTGAGCTTTTGACATCCGAAGGCTCAGATGTGACTTGGTTTACTGCTACTGATTGTTTTCGGTTTACGAGGAAATTGTATATCCACCGTCCGATTTTCCCAGTTATACCTTTTGCTTTCAGTTTGTGGGCTATTATACCATGGTCACATTTATCAAATGCCTTAGCAAAATCGGTGTAAATGACATCCACGTTTTTCTTTTCTTCTAGTGCTTTAAGAATTTTGTCATAGTGTTCCAAAAGTTGTGAGAGACATGATCTTCCCGCTCTGAATCCATGTTGACCGGTGTTGTGTAGTTCATTTGTCTCCATGAATGTTGAAATTTTGCTTCGCAGGACTCGCTCGAAAACTTTAATGATGTGAGAGGTTAGAGCTACCGGGCGGTAGTTTTTTGGTAGTGCTTTACTCCCTCCTTTATGCAGTGGGGCAATTATTGCGTTTTTCAAGCTATCTGGTATGTCACCAGTGTCTAGACTCCTTCTCCACATTATAGCCAGGGGTTTTGAGAGGTTTTCCTTACATTTCTTCATTAGGATCGAATTCCATGAGTCCGGGCCTGGTGCCGAGTGGGATGGCATGTTGGAAATGGCCTCTTCTATGTCTTTTGGACCGAAATCAATATCCAGCATCTGAGGGGTTTCCGTGGGGGAGGTTTCCATGAAAAATATATTTTGGTCTCTGATGACTTTTGTTTCAACAGGCTCACTGAATGCCATTTCATACTGCCTGCTTAAGAGTTCGCTCATTTCCTTTTTGTCCCCTGTGAAAGAGCCATCCCCTTTGCTCAGTGGGCCGATGTTTGATGTTGTTTTAGCCTTTTGTTTGGCGTATGAAAAGAAGTATTTGGAATTTTCTTTTATACCTGCAATAGCTTTCCTCTCCTCTTCCATATGTTGTAGTTCATATGATATTCTTAGCCTTTGTTCAATTTCCACAATTTCTCTATCTATTTCGACCTTTTGCCTATCCTGTAGATTTTGATGTGTGCGTCTTTGTGTGAGTAATTTTCTTCTGTACAGCCTCCTCCTTTCCCGATCTTGTTTGCTTCTTCGTTTTGTTTGTCTTGCAGGTATATGGTGGCTACAGATTTGGGTCATGGTTTCTGTTATTAAGACTAGACATTCTGCTGGTGTCAGGTTATCCATTAAATCTTCCCAGTCTATTTCCTCATTTCTTGATTTACCTCTTCCCACCTAATGTTTTTGTTATTGAAGTTAAATTTACTGAAGGGGCCGGTTTTTGTTCTCGATTCTGAGGTTGTCTGTACACATTCTAAGGTTGTTTTGATCTCAATTAATTTATGATCTGAGTATGTTGTGTCCGATATGTTAATGCTGTGTACTAGAGAGTCGTTGTTAGTGAAGACCAGGTCTAAGATATTGCTTTCCCGTGTGGGTTCAGCAATATGTTGGGTAAGACTAAAAAAATCACAAAATCACGGTAACGAGAATTGTCTATATTCTAATAGTATCTCATAGAAACAGTAAGCACTTTAGCTGTATATTAACCCTTTGAATACCAGCGACGTCTTTTCAATTTTATTCTAGCTATATTTAGACCATATTATACAGCTTAGGAAGGATCTGTGGTAGTTAAAAGGGTTGGTTGAGATAGTTTGAAGCCTTATTATGGCTAGAGGTCTTTCCGAAGCTGAATAAAATCGCGTAATAGTTGCTAGAATAGGAAGAAAAGGACGTCGCCGGTACAATATTGGTTAATACACGTTATTATCATTAATAATATTACCTGATGCAGATGTTGCAAATAGAACTAATCGTATAACCCAGCACTGCAAGATGATGCAGATTATAACATACCTGTATTATCTAAAGAGTGTCCCCTTGAAGCTCTGATGCGTTTTAGCACTTTATTTTGGCTATCATTAGACGATTGTATGCAGCTTAGGAAGGATCTGTGGTTATTAAAAGGGTAGAGACATGCTCGATCATCCCTCTGACTTCCATATACCCTTCCTAATCTGAATAAAATCGTCTAATAATCACCATAACACAGAACAGAAAAGCGTATCGGATCTTGAAAGGGTTAATTAGATAAAAGAACACAATTATTTACACCTCATTGTTTTATCAAGGAAATCAGTGAAGAATGTGGGTTTATAACACTGAACTTTGCCTTCCGTTTCTCTGTGTGTGTGCGCGTGTGTGTGTGTGCTAATTAATCTACAAATAGTGTAGCGTGAAAATTGATTGATATTAACCTCAGTGAGAGAGAGAGCGAGAGCGAGAGAACCTTCTAATATGATACAAACAAATAATGATAGCAATATTGTCATTAGCGCCCAGCATGCACGAGTACTGGTGTCTGTGTGCCCTGGCTGTGGTATCGCAGGCGGTGGCGCCCGCCTAGACACCACGGGTCCCTGCTAGACACACCACACGTGCTTGGGACGGGAGTGCAAACTAGACAGTAGACAGGTGCCACGTACCTAATATTGTCGCAAAACTTAGTTGGGGTACTGTACCTATGACGAACAGCCTTGTCAGTGTTACTTGTCCTATAACTCCTTGAGATGCACAAGAAACTTAATTTAAATAATATTAGGTATCTTTATTTATCATTCTCCCAATGGATGGCACGTAAAGAAACAAATTATTATCGCTCTGTCTAAACTCACAGTAATCGCATCTTCTGTAAGGAGTTATAGATGGGCAAGAAAGAGGAAATCCCATACTACAACATCCATTAAACTTGGAAAACATTCGATATTTAGTACTGAAATGTGTTCGATAATACACATTTGTATTGTTTGTTAGCGTTCAAATTGTCATAATTACGTTCCATGCTGAGCAATATTTTGTTGTTATATGAAATAAGAAAAATGTGTCACTGGCTTTCCAATGGAGTCATCAGACTTTGTTTAATATTATCCATATTTTTTTTTTTTTTTTATGTTTTTGTATGTACAGTACAGTATAATACTCAGGCACATACCCCATAGCTGAGGGTGGCTGAATCGAGACAGTTTGTTTACATTAATATAATTATAAACTTTATTCTCGCGATTTTGAGCAAGGATGCCGAACCCAAAATGTTAATTCATCAACAATTCGCACCCACACAAATTGTGTCTACTGCAATCTATCATATCTCAAAAGATAGAGGAAAGGCTAATCTTGAATATCACCATAGAAAAACCGACTAAAACTCGATTTTTTTTAGATAATATTAATTCCAACTACAAGATTTCGCAATTTTTCCAACAACATCTGAATTCCTATGTCTTTTATTCAGAATTCTGAGTGACGACACAAGGTTTTTATATGTGAAATAAGAAGAATTGTTGACGTTCTTTCCAAAAGTGTCTTCATAATTTGTTTATCATCAATACTTATTTGATATGAATATAATGAAAAAAGGTACACCTAAGCGGACAACGGTATACATTATATTCGCATTACTGTTTTGTAATGAGATTTATAACTATCTATTATAGATATATGTATAGTTCATTGTACAAGAAAAACAATATAACAACAATGAAATTCCAAGGCCAAATGGGGATTTTTTCTGCAAATATTTAAAATTACGGATTATCAACCCATTGGATGCGGCGAATGTTGTGGAATGCAATTTATAACAATTTACAGGCTCTTAAAGCCTGTGGAGACGAGTGCGAGTGATTGGGAGCACAGCAGGCCACCGTCCGCACTCCAGCCCAGTGGCTGGGACACTGAGGGCTGTCAGCCATATCTCACTAGACAAATGCAGCATTGCCAAAGGCAAATGTAACGCGACATTAGTGACATTCGCTCATTATTAGCGAATATTTGCCGATGTCTATGGTAGTGCTGCGGATGAACCCCGCGCGCTACGAAGCTCGTTCTAGTGTAATTTTGAAGCTATTTTCTTATAGTTTTGGGCTGAATACATTTATTTTAATTCAGAGACTTGCTTAATCATGCAGGAGTGCCTGAATGAGCCTTAATATAGCGGAATATAGCACAGTAAGTGTTAAATAATAAGTTACACTCTTGTAACAGTTCTAAAATTCAAATTCTTTACACAATACACTAATATTGGAATGCACTAATTATATTTATGAAAAATAATCAGTTGAATACCACACAATACTTTAAAAATATATTCTACATCCACGCACAAGTTATTTGAGTTATTTGGAGGTTTTTCCTAAATTGTACAAACACGCTAATTGCGTTCCTGAGCCAAGGCAAGCCTTCAGAAATTATGTGGAAAAGCAAACAACTCAATCCTTGTGAAATATTCGTTACAATTAGCTTTCGATGTGGATACTTGCCCAGCTTGGCGAGAATGAAATTAAATCACTTAAACCCAAGTTGCATGGGGCTACTTGTAAACATTCCTGTATGGTATCCTAGAATATGGATCCTACGACATGTATATGAAATGAAATACTTTTTCCATGTAGGATTTCCCTTCTTACTATAAATAGGAAAAGGTTAAGTATCATTTATCACACCATGGTGTGATAATAATAATGCATTAAAGCATGAACACTCATCCTGACTGTCAGTGGTTCGAGTCCGGTTGGCAGTATAAAAACATTTAGTAGCTCACGTGTATTTTTGAGGTATACTTGATATTAATAACTGTCACGTTTGGCTTGGCAAGAATTAAATTAAACCAGAGTTGGGTGGGGTTACTTGTAAAAATCCTTGTATGGTATCCTGGAATATGGATCCTACAACATGTGTATGAAATTAAACATTTTCTCCAAGTAGGATTGCCCTTCTCCTTAATATTGATCGGAAAAGGTACAGACTGTTAGTATCCTTTGTCACGCCATGGTGTAGTGGATTAAAGCATGACCACTCGTCCTGAATGTCGGTGGTTCAAGTCCGGCTGGGACTATAACAACATATACTGTATATATATATATATATTCTATTAAACTGCTGAACTCTGGAACTCTCTCCCAGAATCAGTCTTTCCCTCTTCCTATGACTTAAATTGTTTCAAACACCGTGTGACCAGGGATTTTGGCTCGAACGTCCCTTGATTTTGGCCCGGTTACTCTTCCAACTCTGGGTTAGGCACACGCTACAGGAAGTTCTGCCATTTGTCTCCCTCACTCCCATAGAAGAAAAAAATATATATGTTGAGAGAGAGAGAGAGACCTAACAATCAAATGTTGGGATATTAACTAAGAGGGTGTATATAGTGAAATGCATGTATTTTATTACTGACGTTCCAAACCACTTCTAACACATTATGTCACTATCAATAAAGGTAATTAAACATGTTAAGTTCTGGCAGAAAGTGTGTGCTTATTGTTCCTTTGATATAACTTTAAATTAAGTGTGATTTAATCCCGACAAAAACAAAAATATTCAAGTTATCATAAGCCCTACATCATTGACATATCGTTTTCTGCACACTCCCTTGCAAATAACTTACAGTAAACAGATTCACAAAAAATCCAAGACGTTAAACAGAAAAAATCCTATGAACTGGGTCCAAGTGTACATAAAACTCAGGTTCATATTGTTGGGAACCTTCTTTAAACAACAATGGCGATAAAATACTAGTTATGCCTTGTTTTGCAAAATATGTAAGCATATCAACACTGGATGCAATCATAATTATTAGTGATAGGACAAATATTTGAAGTGGTATCTATAATTTATGTGTGTAGATTTTGAGAGCAATAAAATAATATTTGCACGACTTAGTATATGCTATTATTATTTATTCTTAATTCAATAATGTCTTTATAAGAACATATAATTAAAATAATTAAGACATTAACACTGTTGATGATTATTTATACGTTAGCCAATAATAATATTCACTATCACTTTATGACATAATTGACATGAGACTGACATGGTGATTTAAAAGCTTTGCTTTCTAAATTCCTCACGAAAGGGATGCAATGAAAAATATAATAATGTACAATAATGTGTCAATATAATAATGTTGTACAATAATGTGTCAATATAATAATGTGGTACAATAATGTGTCAATATAATAATGTTGTACAATAATGTGTCAATATAATAATGTTGTACAATAATGTGTCAATATAATAATGTTGTACAATAATGTGTCAATATAATAATGTTGTACAATAATGTGTCAATATAATAATGTTGTACAATAATGTGTCAATATAATAATGTGTCAATATAATAATGTTGTACAATAATGTGTCAATATAATAATGTTGTACAATAATGTGTCAATATAATTTCACGAATAACCTACAGAATAGTACTGGAACTCAATAATTAGTTTTCTGATAATATCACTCATCTTTCTTAACCCGTGCAGTACCAGAAACGTCCTTTTCATTATATTCTGGCAACTATTAGACAATGTTATTAAGCTTAGGAAGGACCTTTAGCAATATTAAGGCTTCAAAATACCTCAACTGACCCTTTTAACTACCACAGATCCTTCCCAAGCTGCATAATATCATCTAAACATAACTAGATTAAAATATAACACACGTCGCTGGTACTCAAAGGGTTAAAGATCAAAGTTGCGTACACATACAACAAACATTTTACGTAATAATCAAGGTCACAAATATATAAATTAACACTCACTACCACGTTTGCGAGAAGAAGAAAAAACAGAACAAAACATCGCTAACATTTATTTAGCAGTAGTCGTTGTCGGCTACAGCCTCACAGGAACAATAGAGGCGGCATGTTCTCTTTTCCATATTTGATTGGTAAACACCCAACTGTTCCAACAAAGTTCTGCGGTTGCAACACAACAAACTAAACTGAGAATAAAGGGAAAACAGAAACTATGCCGAGGTAACCTTCTGGGTGGAGGAAGGGTAGAGTGGAAGGTCTGAAGGGTAATAGAAGGGAGAAGGAAGGACTGAACATGTGATGGGAAGAAAGAAGGGAAGGGAGGGAGGATTGTCTGAAGGGATGATGGGAAGGGGGATGGGAATGGGGAGGGAAGCCTGAATTGTTGATGGGTAAGGGAAGGGAAGAGGAGGAATGTCTGAAAGGGTGATGGGAAGGGATGAAGGGAAGGGAGAGGATGATCTGAAGGAGTGATGACAAGAGAGGAAGGGAAGGGAGAGGATGATCTGAAGGAGTGATGACAAGAGAGGAAGGGAAGGGAGAGGATGATCAGATTCTGAAGGAGTGATGACACGAGAGGAAGGGAAGGGAGAGGATGATCTGAAGGAGTGATGACAAGAGAGGAAGGGAAGGGAGAGGATGATCTGAAGGAGTGATGACAAGAGAGGAAGGGAAGGGAGAGGATGATCTGAAGGAGTGATGACAAGAGAGGAAGGGAAGGGAGATGATGATCTGAAGGAGTGAAGACAAGAGAGGAAGGGAAGGGAGAGGATGATCTGAAGGAGTGATGACAAGAGAGGAAGGGAAGGGAGAGAATGATCTGAAGGAGTGATGACAAGAGAGGAAAGGGAAGGTGGAGGAAGGTCTGTATGGGTGATGGGAAGAGATAAAGAGAAGGTGGGAGGAAGCCTTAGATGAGTGACAGGAAGGAAGGAAGAGAAGGGAGAGGAAGATGTAAAGAAGTGATAGGATGGGGACATGGGGAGAAGAGAAGAGGAGTGATGGAAAAGGGGCCGGGGAGGATCAAACGAGGAGATGGGATGGGGGTAGGGGGAGAAGGATCTAGAGGAGTGATGGGAAGGGAGGAAGGGATGGGGGGGGGATGGGAAGGGGGAGGAGGATCGGAAGGGATAATGGGGTGGGGAAAGAGGGAGGAGGATGTAGAGGAGTGATGGGAAGGAAGGGAAGGGGTTGGGGAGGATAATGAAACAGAGGGATGGGAAGGGGGAGGAGGATCAGAAGGGGTGATGGGAGGGGGGCTGGGGAAGGAGGGTGTAGAGGAGTGATGGGAAGGGAGGAAGAGGACCAAATGGAGGGATGGGAAGGGGGAGGAGGATCAAAAGGAGAGATGGGCTGGGGGAGGAGGATCTAGAGGAGTGATGGGAAGGGAGGAAGTGGACCAAAAGGAGGGTTGGGAAGGAGGAGGAGGATCGGAAGGGGTAATGGAGTGGGGGCAGGGGGAGGAGGGATTATTTACTGATAACCAGGGTACCTGTGGAGGAGAGGCTCACTCACAAACACACCTCACCTCATTCCACACCGGCCGGACAGCTGCTCCACCCAATTGACAGTAATTATATGGGGATATCACATTAGATCATTGATAATAACACAACTTAATTGCCGCTATATAGAATCTATTTCATGCCATAACTAACACACATATTGCGAGGATTTCACATTGTTTTAATACAGCAATGCATTTATTTACGTTTTACTTTCGTATTGATTAATTTGTTTATACGTTTAATTTATTTGTATTCTTATTTGTTTTTATAGTAATTACATTTTTGCATTTCCATACTCTATGCAAAGTATGATTTACGACTTTCGAGGTATTGTGCAAATGGTGCTATTGCAGGTAATGCTATTTTCACCAATACCACGATCGCCCCAAAATATGACTATTAAGGGGCACACCTCGCTTTTTTTCTCTTTCTCTCCCTCTCTCTTTGGCTTGTATACATCCGGCCCCATTCAGCCTACTGTTTTAAGGAATGTATCCCCATCCTATCTATCTATCTATCTACATGCTCAGGCCCAATCCCCATTTTTCCTATATTAATTTTATTTTCTATTTCATTCAATGTTTGTATTTGTTTTTCCTTTTTTCTTGGGGGTAGCCGACTCAAGACAGAGCAAGAACAGGGAAAACACAAAAACAACATAAAACAACGAACAAACACAGATAAAAACACAAATTCACACACATTTTTACCCCCATCCAGGTGTCAATATTTTCCTGGCGAGCGGTAGCGAGCCAGCATATATATATTTTAGTTTTACAGCAAGCTAAATTTGTACTTTTTTCGATAGAAAAATTTTTCCGGCAAAGCCGGATTTCTCCATACAATGCTGGCTCGCTATCGCTCGCCAGGAAAAAATCGACACCTGGATGGGGAAAAACGTCTTTAAAAAGTTGACTGAATGGGGCCAAATGGATACAAGTCAGATACAGAGAGAAAGGGAGAGAAAGATAAGAAAAGCAGGTGACCCCCTTTAAGGTTGAAACTCAAACTCCGTGTTTCCAGATACTTCAACTCTTTGAATGTGGCTCTCCGTCACTCTTTGAATGTGGCTCTCTGTCACTCTTTGAATGTGGCTCTCTGTCACTCTTTGAATGTGGCTCTCTGTCACTCTTTGAATGTGGCTCTCTGTCACTCTTAGAATGTGGCTCTCTGTCACTCTTTGAATGTGGCTCTCTGTCACTCTTTGAATGTGGCTCTCTGTCACTCTTTGAATGTGGCTCTCTGTCACTCTTTGAATGTGGCTCTCTGTCACTCTTTGAATGTGGCTCTCTGTCACTCTTTGAATGTGGCTCTCTGTCACTCTTTGAATGTGGCTCTCTGTCACTCTTTGAATGTGGCTCTCTGTCACTCTTTGAATGTGGCTCTCTGTCACTCTTTGAATGTGGCTCTCTGTCACTCTTTGAATGTGGCTCTCTGTCACTCTTTGAATGTGGCTCTCTGTCACTCTTTTTCGAAGTGAAGGAACACTAGCTACGGACAAATGTTGTCGTTTGTCCCCTTACTACACAAATACAATATACCAAATTAATTATATATTTTTTTTTTTGGAAACATCAAAGGAATACTAACCACTTCAGTAATCCTTTGATAACTGAGTGGTCTCTTTCAAGTTGAATAAAATTAATAAAATAGTTTTAAAATTACTTCGTCTGGATAAATGTTGATTTGTAAGCGCATCTGAAATTCACAATTCATATTACAATTACAATTCATAAATTATTTTGACTATGCTTACGTTTTATTAGGCAAGCCCTGATTCATTATCTTCTACGAAAATTCCCCTCACCTTGAATTTTCCACCGCCCCTTTTATCCCTCCCCACTTAAGGGAAGTTTGGTTTCCCTGGACTCCCTTCTTCCTTGTGTTTAGCCCTATTAGACATGAGGTTTTAAGACGCCTGAACCATTAGTTTGGTGATTGTGCCATTTAAGTATTTATTTTTTTCCTGGCGAGCGATAGCGAGCCTGTAATTTAGGAGGAACTGGGCTTCGGCCGGGATATTTTTCTACCCAAAAATATACAAATGTATCTTGGTGGTATTTTTAAAAGCTTGGAGGAGGTCTTGGGAGGAAAGTGAAAATAATATGTACCTGAATGAACAGATACATTCAAATAAATGCAAATCTCCCCTCAAAGGTATATCGGTGGTAATAAATTCATGATAAAAGGCTAGCAAAGTACGCCACCGTTAATACACCCTATGAGTGTATAAAGTACGCCACCGTTAATACACCCTATATACAGTATGAGTGTATAAAGTACGCCACCGTTAATACACCCTATGAGTGTATAAAGTACGCCACCGTTAATACACCCTATGAGTGTATAAAGTACGCCACCGTTAATACACCCTATGAGTGTATAAAGTACGCCACCGTTAATACACCCTATGAGTGTATAAAGTACGCCACCGTTAATACACCCTATGAGTGTATAAAGTACGCCACCGTTAATACACCCTATATATGAGTGTATAAAGTACGCCACCGTTAATACACCCTATGAGTGTATAAAGTACGCCACCGTTAATACACCCTATGAGTGTATAAAGTACGCCACCGTTAATACACCCTATGAGTGTATAAAGTACGCCACCGTTAATACACCCTATGAGTGTATAAAGTACGCCACCGTTAATACACCCTATGAGTGTATAAAGTACGCCACCGTTAATACACCCTATGAGTGTATAAAGTACGCCACCGTTAATTCACCCTATATATGAGTGTATAATTATACCTTTTGTCATACCCTTTTCATAGCTTTATCTTTTAAGGGGGTTCACCGTTTTTGTTTTTTTTCTCTCCTTTTCTATCTTTCCCTGGCTTGTATCCATTCGGCCCCATTCAGCCAACTGTTTTAAGACGTTTATCCCCATCCAGGTGTCGATTTCTTCCTGGCGAGCGATAGCGAGCCAGCATTGTATGGAGAAATCCGGCTTCGCCGGAGACATTTTTCTATCGAAAAATGTACAAATTTAGCTTGCTGTCATAACAAAAATATATATATGCTGGCTCGCTACCGCTCGCCAGGAAAATATTGACACTTTCATGGAGGTAAACGTCTTAAAACAGTAGGCTGAATGGGGCCGAATGGATACAAGCCAAAGAGAGAGGGAGCGAAAGAGAAAAAAACGAGGTGGGCTCCCTTAACAGTGTAGTGAACTTTGGCAAACCTAACATGGATAACATTTGGCTAGGTTAGGTACAGAAAGGTAAGTTACAGGAGATATACGGTAGCTAAAATGATTGATTAATCGAAATAGTCTGTAGCCTCTTGTGTTTGCTAGACGTCTTCCCTAAGCTGAATAAAGTCGATTAGTAGCAGCCACAATATAATAAAAAGGATGTCAACGGTACAGAAGGGGTTAAAACGAATGGGCTCTTAGATTACAGTTGTTGTGTTTGATTATTATTTAACACTACGTGGTGCAACGTCTCGGGGGTTAGTATCCATTTGAGTACCAGCGACGTGTGTTATATTGTATTCTAGCTATATTTAGACGATATTATGCAGCTTAGGAAGGATCTGTGGTAGTTAAACAGGTGGTGTGAGATAGTGTGAAGCCTTATTATTGCTAGAGGTCCTTCCTAAGCTGAATACAATCGTCTAGTAGTTGCCAGAATATGATAACAGGGACGTCTCTGGGATTGAATGGGTTAAGATTGTTATATTATTATTGAAGGTTTGATTACTGTTACCATTTTCGACCAGAGTATTTTTCGTTTCCCTTTAAACTAAGAAATTCGCCTATAAAAACCGCTTTCAAGATAAAATAAATACTCTACAACCGCAGGATAAATAAGTACATTTTTTCCGTGGAGAAATGTCCCGACCTTGCTTCTCCCAAATTGTAAGCTCGCTATCGCTCGGCCATTTAAAATTGACACCTTAAAAAGGTGAAGTACCTTATAATCGCCAAATAATAAATGTTAAAATCCAACCAAGTGAAACAGGGCGATACCAAAAAAAAAAAAAAAAAAAAAAACGCTCCTCACCAGATATAACCTGGCGAAAATTTTACTCCAATAATAGCTGATATCTCGATCATTAATGCCTTGAGGATTATGACGCATTTTGGCATTTTTTTTCTGTCTATTATTAGACGATTTAATTCAGATTAGGAAGGTTGTATGTAAGTCAAAGGGTTAATTGGGCCAGTATTTACCCTTTAAATCCCCACAGACTCTTCCTAAGTTGTATAAAATCGTGTAATGATAGCCAGAATATACCGTCTACCTGCGTCATGATCATCAAGGGGTTCATACCAAGTCTTCACAATTAAAATAATACTTGTCTATAAACTGATGTAATTGATGAGTAATTAAGGTGAGTGGTGTGACGTTAACCACTCCGTTAGAACCGCATGGCTTGTCCTACGGTGACTCGCTAGGATCGCCAGGGCAGTGGATGTGGCTACAGTTGATGTATTATTGTGTGCTTTATTTCATATGAAAGCTCGTGTCATGGGCAGTCCAGAAAGGCTCTTTGTTTTTGCCCATATCAAGGCTTTATATAATTATTTAATTGCAAAGTATATGTTTTATCATTAAGTAGTAATGATAGGATTTGAGAGAGAGAGAGAGAGAGAGAGAGAGTAGAACATAGTGTGAGGAGGCGCGCAGTGTTTTTTGCCATGCTCGATGACGTCATAGCTGGCTGGTCTCTTGGGGATTGGTTGGAGGAGTTCTTTACCATGCTTGGTGACGTCATGTTTGGCTGGCTTCTTTGGCATTGGCTAGAGGACTTGTTACCGCTTTGCTTACGCGGTGCGAGCTAGTGCTAGTATATATACAGCTCTCTTGCCACTCTCTCCCTCAGATCTGGTTTCTAGAACGCATCCCTCTTAGCCCTTTGATACCTGTCTCCCTTGCTGCACCTGAGAACCTTTTCCTCTGCCTATCTCTCTCATTTTCCATATCTTTCACCACCTTTTATTAATATTATACCCCCTCTGGTTAACTCTGCATAATCAGCTTCATGCTGGCCAGTTGTATTGTGCGTTAAAGTCTTATATAACCCATGTATGTTTAGTTGTTAAGATAAGTTGATCACGAAGCATTGGTTGGCATTCATATTGTTCAGTACCGCTTCCTATAATTATTAGTGTTCTGCTGGATCAGATAATGCTAGACTAGGAGTCTGATACTATAAGGTATTGTTTCCAATGGGTGCTGGCTTTAGTTAAAAGTTGCACGACATACCTGAGAACTGGAGTTGATTGGGTAAATTCTAGTCTGTGTGCCATTGAGAGTAGAGCATGCACGAATGAGGGCTTTTTGCCTATACCATTCTGCACTGTTCTAAGCTCGGTTGTTTGTCTTTGAGGTACGCCAGGAGAACGCTTAATACTTCGGTAATAAGGTTTCTCAAGAGAGCTACCCTTCACTATAACGTAATACTTGACGCACAGACTTGAGATTTGCACTAGGCTATGCGGCATGCCATGCGCACCAGTATCTCGTATCATTGACTCTAGCTAGACTTTATCAGTTATAGTAGACATTAAGTATATTAAACCAATTACTCTTATTATGCATACCCGTTTATGATTACACAAGCATTTCGCAGCCTAGTTTGATGTATTGAGACACAAACGACTTAGGCTCTTTTTGTTGATAGGAATACTGCATTGTCGTGGCGATTATTATTATTGTTGTAGCGGTTAGGATATTCTTGGCTCCGACTGCATTATATATCCTGCCTTTTTGTGTGCATAGCCTGCACGAGCATTGTTCCGCTGCCTGCCTTTTTGGGTTCCATTTCCGATTCGAGCATCTTGATAGCATCTAACATTTAAAGAAGATTCCTTGTTGGTGTTGAAGGACTTTAGTGCACTTTCTTTCATGCAGGAGTGCCTGACATTTATTGATTAAAGTAACGTAAGTTGTAACTTCCCTTACCACCTTACTTTGCATACCATAACCATTATTAACCAAGCACCTTCGGTTATAGGTAGTAATAGGCTGTTTTCACATAACATTAAGCCTAGAGTAGACGCACATTTATTGAGAGTTTGATAACCTATTATTGCATATAGAACTCTGGAGGGTATTTGTGTTCTTTGTTCACTGGGAATACACATCAGAGGTTGGATCTAGCGCTTTCCGTTGTAGCATTTATGCCATTACTAGTCCAATGAATAAGAGCCCTGATATATTTAAACCTCAGTCGTAACAAATGGCGACCTTACCTAGGATTTGGTGAACCTACATTTATTAGCAGGAAACATTTGTTGTTTTGGGGAATATTTTGCGGGGATCAGCAAGAATAGTTTTTTTTTTTGCAACATAGTATAGCCCTTGAGTATTTCCGAGAATTTTTTGTGTGTATATTGAGGTATAAGAGTTTGGGGTGCTTCTTTTCTGAATATTGAGGTGGGACATTTTTGTGAGCATCATGTCTTATACCGGATCAGAGGAGAATGGAGACACAGTACGTAATGTCGAAACTGAGGAACAGCAGCATGATGAAATGGTTAATCAGGTGAACTGTGAGGAGGATGCTAGGATATTTTTGCAATGGCCTGTTACTGCCGAGCGGTTGGAGGGTATGGATCGGTACGGTCTTCAATGCCTGGCCACAGCTATCGGTCATGCGGGTACTAGCAGCATGACCAAGGATAACTTGATAACGTGTGTACTGGGCAGGGTGACTGGTGAGCGAGATGGGTTGAGTGCTCAGAGCCCTTCGGCCATGCTTCCCCTACACTCGACTCCCAGCCATCCCAGTAGTTTGCCGACCCCGGGTACGCTTCCACAGTTGAGTGGTGACTGGCAGGGTGGGTTGCCCCTGGGGGGACCACCGGTAATTTCAAACATTGTAGCACCTTCACCTCCTCCAGGATTAACTCCAAAATTATTGTATCAGCTCGAATTAGCTAAGATTCAACAGCAACAAAGGGCATGTGAGCTTCAGCATCAGCAGCAAATAGAATTAGCCAAGATAGAAGAGAGAAAAAGTCACAAGCAAATAGAGCTAGCAAAAATCCAAGCTGAGTTGACTAGGTACTGTGCCGACAGGAACGTAGAGAAGTCGCGAGTAGAGACAACGGGACAGCGACTTGGGGCTGGTAACCGTGCTCATGATCAATCTCTCTCGCACTTATTGAAACTGGTTCCGGTGTTTGATGAGAGTGGGGTAACAGAATTTTGTGCACGCTTTGAGAAGAAGTGCCAGAAACACCAGTGGCCAGAGAATAAATGGGCAGCACTTGTATCCTCTAGATTAATAGGCAAGGGTCTTAAAGCCTACGATGCGTTACCTTTGGAGTCATGTATTGTGTATGAGAATCTCAAGGAGGCTGTCCTGAGGGCTTACGAACTGCAACCAGAAACGTACCGTTTGAAGTTCCGGGGTGTAACCAAGGGAAGAGATAGCACCTTTTTGGAACACGCCCGGGACTTGTCTGATGCTATGGGGAACTGGCTCCGATCTGAGAAGGTAACAACATTTGATGGAATTAAGCAGTTAATGATGTTGGAGCAGTTCTTTAAAAGCACGGGCGGTGATCTAACTTTGAACTTAAAGGAGAAAAACCCAAGAACTCTAGTCGAAGCAGCAGCAATGGCTGATCGACGGCTGTCGTTGATTCGGGGTTGCGGGTCCTCACAGAAGTACGATGTAAGTGCTAAGGACCGTTATCCTCCCCCTCCCCATAGCAATGACACATTTAAACAAAAGAGCCATGAAACTAAAACTGAATCCAAACCTTACACCACACCGTATAAGAAAAGTCAGGGGCCTTTTACATCACAGTATAAGCCGAAACAGAAATTTATGTGTTTTAGTTGCCACCAGGAGGGTCATAAGCCAAATGAGTGCCCTAGTCGACCTCCTCCGGCAGCCGTGTCTTTTGCTCACGGCATTGGAGTGTTTAAGAGGACATCGGAGTTTGTTAGAGGCAATTCTTCCGAGGTAAATACACTGCCAGTGCAGAAGGATCCGGAAGGCTTATTCCCTGTCCGTGATGCCTTTAGTGACCATAGGGGACTCGGTTGTGTGGAGTGGGGGGGTAGAAGACATGAGGTGAGAATTTTGCGTGACACTGGGGCATCGCAAACACTGTTGAGGAATTTCACTGGTAAACCTGTAAATACGGCACGGTTGGTTGTGGTTCAGGGAGTTAATGCAACAAGGTCATACCCGCTTGTAAGAATGAAGATGGAAGTTGATGGTGTGACTCGTGACCTGGATGTAGGAATTGTGGAGAAATTACCTGTTGGGGGCGTCGACTCCCTTCTCGGCAACGACTTTGCGGGGCCTACTTCTGAGGCTCCACCCTTAGTCGTTGCCGAGAAGCTGGCCGACGTGAGTAGGGAGGAGCAGGAGGGGATTGAGAAGTGTCAGGTGCAACCTATGGCGTGTGTTGTTACCAGATCTCTTGCATCCAGGGAGTCGCATTCTGGTCAACAGTCTATAGACAACCGGAGGAAAGGTACCGAGAAGGGTTGAAAGTTGATGCAGTTGAGAGTTTAGTATCAACGGACATTCTCGGGGACTCATTATTAGGACCGATTTTCGAGTCTGGAGAAGACCCATTAACTGTTACTAAGAAGGCAGAGGATGGGCTTAAAAAGACGAAGAGACAGCAACGATACACAGAGAGAGAGCAACGGGAGGCTAAATTCAATGTAGGAGGGGGGCATGAGTTGTTTCGCAAACACTTAGATAAGCTTGCTCCTTCGGACATTCGTAAATTGCAATTAGAAGACCCGGAGGTTCTTGAATGTGGTACCGGTGCTGTCGAGTTGGAGGAGGACAGTGATGCACAGTCGGGAGATTTTTTTTCATAGATGGCATATTATACCGGCGATTCCAAGATCCGCAGAGGAATTGGGAGCGGGGGTCAGGAGAGGTAGACCAACTGGTCGTGCCGAGGGTTTGCAGGGAAAGCTTACTTAGGTTGGCTCATGATGTACCACTGGCGGGACATCTGGGTGTCCGTAAACGGTTGCAGCCTTAGGAAAATTATTTTGGTGGCCTGGTCTGAGAGCACAAGTTGTGTCATGGGTGGCAATGTGTGATGTGTGTCAGAAGGTTGGCAAACCAAATCAGAGCATTCCTAAGGCGCCGTTACACCCCATTCCTGTCAGTGGGCCTCCCTTTAGTAAGGTAATAGTTGATATGGTTGGCCCCCTTCCCCCTACAAGTGCCGGAAACAAGTTTCTCCTGACCATCATGGATGTGGCAACAAGGTACCCTGACGCGTACCCTATGAGAAATGGTTCGCGAAAACGGTGGTCCGAAACTTGCTAGTGTATTTTTCCTGGTATGGTTACCCGCAGGAGATTCAGTCAGACCAAGGATCCAACTTCACTTCTAACCTCTTTGTTCAGACAATGCAGCAGCATGGGATTGTTACGGTTGTGTCATCTGCGTATCATCCGGAGAGCCAGGGTGTGTTAGAGCGATGGCACTCAACCTTAAAATCTATGCTTCGTTGTTATTGCTTTGAGAATGGGAAAGATTGGGATCTTGGCCTGCCATATGTTTTATTTGCTGCACGGGAGGTACCTGGGGAAAGTTTGGGATTCAGCCCTAATGAGCTCGTCTTTGGACACCGTGTCAGAGGGCCTCTCCATATGGTTAAAGAAATATGGGAGGCGCAAAAAAAAATTGTTCTATGCTCAAGTATGTCCTCGACAGTCGAGAACGGATGTTGCGCAGTCTGGAGTTGGCTGGCCGTAATTTGACTAGCTCTCAGGCCCTCATGAAGGACAGGTACGACCTCAAGGTTAAACTCAGGGAGTTTCACGTGGGTCAGGAGGTGTTGATTCTACTGCCCCTTGTAGGTCACCCCTTATCCGCGAAGTACACTGGTCCTTATAGGGTGGTGGAGAAGCTATCGGACCTGGATTACTTGGTAGCCACTCCAGACAGACGAAAGCGCAATCAGTTATGTCACGTTAATCTCATGAAGGAGTATGTGAGGCACCCCCCTGAGCCTCTCACTGTGCCTGTGATGACGTTTAGCAGTCAAGGTGGAGAAGGAGAACGGGACAGTCAAGCTCAGGTGGAGGATAACTGGAAGGATAAGAAAGTCAAATGGGCGCCTGAGTGTGAGAAGGCGTTTAGAGTAGTAAAACACCTGTTGTGCACTCACCCGATCCTCAGGGCCCCTGACTTTAGCCTACCTTTCCAACTAGCAACGGATGCTAGTGGTGTTGGGGCTGGTGCCGTCCTTATGAAAAAGGACGATGATGGGCTGGAACATCCTGTTAGTTTCTGCTCGGAGAAGTTCAATTCAGCCCAGGGAAGCTGCTCTGTTGTCGAGAGGGAGCTGCTGGCAGTTGTGCTTGCACTGAGGCATTTCGAGGTCTATGTTCCAGCCTATGGTCCGGTCGTTGTAGTTTACACAGATCATCACCCTCTCAAGTTCTTGGACCAGTTTCACAATCGGAATATGAGGCTGACCAGGTGGTCACTAAGGTTATTGGTATATAACCTGGACATACGCCATATTGCCGGTTGTGACAACGTGGTTGCAGATTGTCTTTCAAGGGTATATGATCCTGGGTAGATTGACACACGGGTAGCCTCCTGCTTTAGTTTGAATAGTATTTTGCGCTTGGTGCTTGTTGGCTCGCGGTTGTAGCCCAGCGTATTGGGTCGTAAAGCAGGAGTTGAGCGTTTGGTATAGAAGAAAAAACTAGGCTTGCCCCTATAGTGCAGCCGAAATAAACAAATTAAAAACATATAAATCAAATAAAAACTCTTTCTTTGATAGTTGAATTTTTCAGTATGTTATAGCAGTAACATGGAGGAGTGAGTGTGGTGGAGGGGTGAGAAATTTCCACCACCGCTTTTCTCCGGTGAGACGTAGAAGTCGGCTAAAGGGGGATCGGGGGCGGGGGCCTGGTATCCTTCTCCCCTTAAATTAATCTACCAAAAAACGAGACAGAGATAGGGGCGAGGGAACGCGTTCGTGGTCCCGGACCCTGAGAGTAGGAGCTTTGAATGTGCGTGGATGTGGTGCGAGTGAGAAGCGAGAGGATATTGGAAGGTTATTTGAAAGAAGGATGTATGATGTCCTTGCACTGAATGAAACAAAGATGAAAGGAGAGGGAGAAGTGGATTTTGGAAACGTGATCGGTAGAAAGTCTGGAGTAGACGAGGGAGTCAGGGGGAAAGAAGGAGTGGCTATTATTGTGAAGGAGGAGTTGAGAGAGTTTATAAAAGAGTGGAAAGAGGTGTCATCAAGGCTAATATGGGTGAGAATGCGGTTTAAGGGTGAAAGGTGGGTTTTTGTAAGTGCGTATGGACCAGGAAGTGAAAGAGAGTTAGACGAGGTAGAGGGTTTCTGGGAGGATTTGAGAGATTGTCTGCAAGGGTTTGATGAAAATGAAAATGTTATAGTTTTAGGGGACCTAAATGCTAGGGTAGGAAATGAGCCTGTTGAGGGAGTCATCGGTAGTTTTGGTGTGGATGGTGTAAACGAGAGTGGAGAAAGACTGAAAAATGTATGTGAAGAGTGTAGATTGAGTGTAGGTAATACGTTCTTCAAAAAAAGGCGTATACACAAGTACACCTGGCATAGACTTGTGAGGGGAGAGATTGTAGAGAGGGCATTGATGGATTATGTGCTGGTGACAAGGGAAAGATTGTGTAGACTGCTGGATGTGAATGTGATGAGAGGTGAGGCGGAGGGTATGTCAGATCATTACCTGGTGGAGGGAAAGCTAAGAGTTAAGAGTTACAGGAGAATAAGAGACAAGCGTGAAGTAAGAGAGGTAATAAAAGTTAGTGAGTTAGAGAAGAGTGAAAAAGAGAGGGAGTACAAGGAAAGACTAAATGAAAAGTGGATGGAAGTGAGAGAGATGGAAGAGAGAGAAGTAGAGATTGAATGGCAACAGTTTAAGGAAGGAGTGAAAGCAAGTGCAGAGGTAGTATGCGGCAAAAGGAAAGTAGGAGGCAGAGGTATCAGGAAGGGAAGCGAGTGGTGGAATGATACGGTGAGAAAGGCAGTTGAGGAGAAGAGACAGTGTTTTGAGAGGGTTTTACAGGATGGTAGTGTTGAGGTATGGGAGAGGTACAAGGAGAAAAGGAGAGAGGCAAAACGGAAAATTAGAGAAGCGAAAAAAGATGCAAACGAAAGGTGGGGCCAAAGGCTGAGTGAGAATTTTGAAGAACGAAAGAAGATGTTCTGGAAGGAGGTAAATAAAGTAAGGAAAGGAGGACAAAAGAGGGAAGAGTCAGTGAAAGATGAAAATGGAGAATTACTAGTGGAACCAGTTGAAGTGAGGAAAAGATATGCCGAGTATTTTGAATCTTTGTTAAATACAAGAGATGGAAGAGAAGCAGTGATTGAAGCAGAGGTGGATGGAGATAGGTTACCCAGGCCACCCAGGTGGCAGGGAATGAATGAAAGGATTGAGGAAAATGAGGTGAAAGAAGCAGTGAAACAAATGAGAGCGGGAAAAGCAGAAGGTTTGGATGGTATTGCTGTGGAGTGTATAAAGAAGGGTGGAGATGTGATAATAGATTGGTTGGTGAGACTTTTCAATGTGTGCTTTGCTGTGTCAATGGTACCAATAGACTGGAAGAGTGCATGTATTGTGCCGTTGTACAAGGGGAAGGGAGATCGGTAGGAGTGTTCAAGTTATAGAGGTATTAGTTTATTGTCAGTGGTTGGAAAGCTGTATGGCAGGGTGTTGATAGAGAGGATAATAAAGTGTACGGAAGTTGCAATAGGAGAAGAACAGTGCGGTTTTAGGAGGGGAAGAGGGTGCGTGGATCAGATGTTTGCAGTAAGACAGTTATGCGAGAAGTATTTAGAGAAGCATAAGGAGATATTTTGGGCTTTTATGGACTTGGAAAAAGCGTATGATCGTGTGGACCGTGAAGCAATGTGGAAGGTGTTAAGGATTTATGAAATAGGAGGAAATTTGTTAGAAGCAGTTAAGAGTTTTTATGAAGGGAGCAGAGCATGTGTGAGAGTAGGAAATGGTGAGTTGAGTGAATGGTTTGAGGTAAAGGTAGGTTTGCGACAGGGTTGTGTAATGTCACCATGGCTGTTTAATATGTTTATGGATGGTGTGGTGAGGGAGGTGAAAAGGAGAACTATGGGAAGAGGATTGGGTTTAGTAGGAAAGAATGGTAGAGATTGGGAGTTGAATCAGTTGCTGTTCGCTGATGACACAGCATTGGTGGCGGATTCTGATGAGAAACTGCAGCAGGTAGTCAAAGAGTTTGGTGTGGTTTGTGGAAGGAGGAAACTGAAGGTGAACGTCAATAAAAGTAAAGTAATGGTGTGTAATAGGGGAGAGCATAGGGTGAATCTAGATGTGAGGCTGGATGGGGAAATATTGGAACAAGTAGAGTGTTTTAAATATCTAGGAGGAACAATAAGCAGGAGTGGAGGTATGGAAGTGGAGGTAAAACAGAGAGTGTGTGAAGGAAGGAAGGTTTTCGGAGCAATGGGAAGTATGTGGAAGACGAGAAATCTCGGAGTGAAAGTAAAAAGTGCACTGTATCAAGGAATTGTTGTGCCAACAGTGATGTATGGGGCTGAGACATGGGCTCTGAAGAAAAAGGAGAAAAGAGGGCTGGATGTGATGGAGATGAGCTGCTTGAGGAGTATGTGTGGAGTTACTCGTAGAGACAGATTGAGGAATGAAGAGATACGTAGGAGAGTGGGGCAGCAGGAACATTTGTCAGCCAGAGTGGACAGAAGGGTGCTGAGCTGGTATGGTCATGTGGAACGAATGGGAGATGAAAGGCTTACAAAGAGAATATGTGAGTCAGATACAAGGGGAGATAGAAGGGCAGGAAGACCCCCATTGAGATGGAGAGACTGTGTAAGAAAGGCTTTGGATGATAGAGGAATGACTATAGATCAGGCAGGGGAAGTGGTGGTGGACAAGAGTGAATGGAGAATGCTTGTGAATAGTTGAGTGAACACGTGGTCATTTGGAGTAAGGGGTCGGGCGCAAGTTGGACTAGATAATAGTCCATCAGGCGCCTGGCCCGGGGAGACGATTAATATGAAGGGTGTGCCTGGAAGTGTGGTGGGAGGGCTTGTGGCTTTGGCTCCGCTGCATGTCTGCCTGCCGAGATCGGAACCTCTCCGGGTGGTCAGGGGCCGGGGGAGTGCTGGAGCGACCTTGGTAACCCTGGTCTCTGGGTCTTCTCCTGGGTGACCTGGATGTGTGAGAGTTTGTGTTTTTTATCTGTGTTTATTTTTTGTTTTATGATGTTTTTGTGTTTTCCTTGTTCTTGCTCTGTCTTGAGTTGGCTACCCCCAAAATGGGGATTGGGCCTGAGCATATAGATAGATAGATAGACAGCAGTAATTCTGAGTTGCACTCCTCTCAGAATGCTGGGCTAGAGAAGCTCGTTCTTGAGGAGCATAACTACATATGATTTAACCTATTGTGTTGGGGAGGGTTATAATTTTGTAAAATGTTTTGTTGAGAACTGTGCCAGATATTTAACTGCCGCTGGGTGATGGGAAGTACAGATATAGCATGGGTTCTAACCATCAGATTTTTTTTGAGCTTTGGGCCTCTGAGAAAAATCTTGGGGGGGTGTGACGTTAACCACTCCATTAGAACCGCATGGCTTGTCCTACGGTGACTCGCTAGGATCGCCAGGGCAGTGGATGTGGCTACAGTTGATGTATTATTGTGTGCTTTATTTCATATGAAAGCTCGTGTCATGGGCAGTCCAGAAAGGCTCTTTGTTTTCGCCCATGTCAAAGCTTTATATATTTAATTGCAAAGTATATGTTTTATCATTAAGTAGTAATGATAGGATTTGAGAGAGAGAGAGAGAGAGAGTAGAACAGAGTGTGAGGAGGTGCGCAGTGTTTTTTGCCATGCTCGATTACGTCATAGCTGGCTGGTCTCTTGGGGATTGGTTGGAGGAGTTTTTTACCATGCTTGGTGACGTCATGTTTGGCTGGCTTCTTTGGCATTGGCTGGAGGACTTGTTACTGCTTTGCTTACGCGGTGCGAGCTAGTGCTAGTATATATACAGCTCTCTTGCCACTCTCTCCCTCAGATCTGGTTTCTAGAACGCATCCCTCTTATCCCTTTGATACCTGTCTCCCTCGCTGCACCTGAGAACCTTTTCCTCTGCCTATCTCTCTCATTTTCCATATCTTTCACCACCTTTTATTAATATTATACCCCATCTGGTTAACTCTGCATAATCAGCTTCATGCTGGCCAGTTGTATTGTGCGTTAAGGTCTTATATAACCCATGTATGTTTAGTTGTTAAGATAAGTTGATCACAAAGCATTGGTTGGCATTCATATTGTTCAGTACCGCTTCCTATAATTATTAGTGTTCTGCTGGATTAGATAATGCTAGTCTAGGAGTTTGATACTATAAGGTATTGTTTCCGATGTGTGCTGGCTTTAGTTAAAAGCTGCACGACATACCTGAGAACTGGAGTTGATTGGGTAAATTCTAGTCTGAGTGCCATTGAGAGTAGAGCATGCACGAATGAGGGCTTTTTGCCTATACCATTCTGCACTGTTCTAAGCTCGGTTGTTTGTCTTTGAGGTACGCCAGGAGAACGCTTAATACTTCGGTAATAAGGTTTCTCAAGAGAGCTACCCTTCACTATAACGTAATACTTGACGCACAGACTTGAGATTTGCACTAGGCTATGCGGCATGCCATGCGCACCAGTATCTCGTATCATTGACTCTAGCTAGACTTTATCAGTTATAGTAGACATTAAGTATATTAAACCAATTACTCTTATTATGCATACCCGTTTATGATTACACAAGCATTTCGCAGCCTAGTTTGATGTATTGAGACACAAACGACTTAGGCTCTTTTTGTTGATAGGAATACTGCATTGTCGTGGCGATTATTATTATTGTTGTAGCGGTTAGGATATTCTTGGCTCTGACTGCATTATATATCCTGCCTTTTTGTGTGCATAGCCTGCGCGAGCATTGTTCCGCTGCCTGCCTTTTTGGGTTCCATTTCCGATTCGAGCATCTTGATAGCATCTAACATTTAAAGAAGATTCCTTGTTGGTGTTGAAGGACTTTAGTGCACTTTATTTCATGCAGGAGTGCCTGACATTTATTCATTAAAGTAACGTAAGTTGTAACTTCCCTTACCACCTTACTTTGCATACCATTACCAAGCACCTTCGGTTATAGGTAGTAATAGGCTGTTTTCACATAACATTAAGCCTAGAGTAGACGCACATTTATTGAGAGTTTGATAACCTATTATTGCATATAGAACTCTGGAGAGTATTTGTGTTCTTTGTTCACTGGGAATATACATCAGAGGTTGGATCTAGCGCTTTCCGTTGTAGCATTTATGCCATTACTAGTCCAATGAATAAGAGCCCTGATATATTTAAACCTCAGTCGTAACAGTGGAGATAAGTAAGTTTCTTGTCAGCTTATGGGGGGGAGGGTTTGTTTTGTGTTTATTTATGTATTTCATATTTACTTTTTAGCTTCCTCTCTAGACCTCCATCAATTAAAAAAAAACACACAAAAAAACATCCCCAAGATTCCTCTTCTAGGTAAATGTGTAAACAAAGTTGGTAGACACATTTTCCGACCCAAAGCCGTTCCTCCTAAGAAAAAAAAAAAAACAGAAAAAAAAAACACACACACACACAGTAGATCGTGTTTCATCAGCCCTACCCCAAGGTCCATAGATACAACGTTGTATCTATGGACTTTGCCCTACCCTACCGTTGGTGGTCAGCCGAGGGCGGTCTTCACCCTTTCAATACCAGTGACGTTTTTTTTATTTGATTTCAGCTATATGTAGACGATTGTATGAAGCTTAGGAAGGATATATTGTTGCTAAAAGGATTGAGATAGTATGTAACCTTTTTAATTGGTAGACGTCCGTCCTAAGCTGAATAAAATCGTCTAATAGTTGCCAGAATATAATGAAAAGGACGTCACACTAAATGGGTCAACAGTGCAGCAGTCGTATCTATACTATAGGAGTTGGTTATGTGTTGTGGTTGGGAGAAAGGCATCCTGACCAGGATTCGAACCCACTCACCCAGGTATATGTGAGAGAGTTGGGCGCCGTAACCAGTCGGCCACGAGCTCATGGCCGAGTTGTTATGGTGCCCAACTCTCTCACATATACCTGGGTGAGTGGGTTCGAATCCTGGTCAGGATGCCTCTCTCCCAACTTGTCCGACATTATCAATAGATATGTATTGTGGTGTTTGATTTGTTGTGCTGGGTTGTGATTTTATGAAGAAAACAACAGGTGTGAGTGATTTTGATGTATAAGTATGTGCATTTCTATTTACCATGTTTAATACAAAGAGCGGTGGAAATGAGTTACTTGAGAAGTGCGTGCGGAGTTACATGGAGGGATAGACAGACGAATGGGAAGTAAGAAGGAGGTGTGGTGTGGTGGTAGATGTGCTGGAAACTGTGAAATGGAACAACTTGAGATGGTTCGGACATATGGAAAGCGAGAGAATGACTAAGAGGGTGTACGAGAACGAGGTGGAAGGACAGAGAGGGAGAGGTGCACCGAAGGAGAGGTGGAAGGATGGAGTGAGGAAGTATATGGGTGAAGACGGTGCTGGTTGGGAGGAGGGTCGTCAACTGACTGGGGACAGAGGTGCATGGGGGCGGTTCGTTCGTGGCCACCCCTTCAGGGATCATGGCGTCAGGCAATAGATAGATAGATAGATGTATTTTATATTGCACGCACACACACTAATACAAATATCAATAGTAAAACACAAGTATATAAGATCATTGGGTATATTGATGGTGATTACCTTGCTGCCCATGTGTAAGATGGGTTTATTACCACCTACAGTATATACCTTAAGGGAAGATTTGTATTAATTTGCTAATATATTTATGTATTTATTATTATTTGTAGTATCTTCTCAAAACATCCATCAAGCTTAAAACAAAAAAATACCCCCATGACGCCAGGAAACAAACTACACCTTATTGGCACGAACAGTCTACAAATCGCTAAACTAATGGGATGAACATCTTCAAATATCAAAACTAATGATACTAAACATGAGAGAAGGGGGTCCAGAAAAACAAACAAACAAACAAGCCTCTTCTTAAGGGGGGTCACCGGTTTTTTTTTTTTATCTTTCTCACTGTTCTTTCTTTCCCTGGCTTGTATCCATTCGGCCCCATTCACCCAACTGTTTTAAGACGTTATCCCCATCCAGGTGTCAATTTCTTCCTGGCGAGCGATAGCGAGCCAGTATTGTATGGAGAAATACATTTTTCTATCGAAAAATGTACAAATTTAGCTTGCTGTTAAAACAAAAATATATATATACTGGCTCGCTACCACTCGCCAGGGAAATATTGACACCTGGATGGGGGTAAACGTCTTAAAACAGTAGGCTGAATGGGGCCTGATGGATACAAGCTAAAGATAGGGGGACAGAAAGAGAAAAAAGGCGAGGTGGGCTCCCTTAAACGAACAAATGTTTATGGACGCTTTAGTTACCCTTTTCACACCCACTGTTTTGTACGCACTCGTTTTACAGTGTAGGCCAACGAGTGATTGGCAAGTTTTTCTAGCTTAAGGGAGCCCACCTCGCTTTTTGTTTTCTTTTTCTCTCCCTCTCTCTTTGGCTTGTATTCATTCGGCCCCATTCAGCCTACTGTTTTGAGAAGTTTACCCCATCCAGGTGTCAATATGTATCCTCGCGAGCGGTAGCAAGCCAGCATATATATATATTTTTGTTTTGACAGCAAGCTAAATTTGTACATTTTTTGATAGAAAAATTTCTCCGGCGAAGCCGGATTTCTCCATCCAATGTTGGCTCGCTATCGCTCGCCAGGACGAATATCGACACCTGGATGGGGATAAACGTCTTAAAACAGTTGGCTGAATGGGGCCGAATGGATACAAGCCAGGACAGAGATAAAAGGAGAGAAAGATAAAAAAAGACGGTGACCCCCCTTAAGGTAAACTGCCATGACTCCATCTTAACTCGTTGGCTGTTGCGAAGACTGTGTAGTGAAATATGATGTTATTTTTTGTTTTATTGGCATTATACAGAAGAAACACAGTAGTTTCATATTTTACTATAATTATAAAAAAACGTATTGCTAAGGAACTCGAGTTATCGTCAATTGTAATAAAACTGGCTTCATTCTTAAGGAGTATGCATATCGACAGAGTAATTAAAATTCCCATAATAATCTACCAATTTAAAGTTATATTGATGGTAATAAAGCCATCTGATACAAGGATAGAAAGGCAACTCGCATTCAGTATACCCTGAGATTGTATATACATTTTCCTTACTCGTGTTATACTCTTCATTTTCTACAGTGTATATACTATTTTTGGGTGTATTGATGGTGATTAATCTTTCTATCCCTGTATCACGTGAGTTTATTACTATTATTTAAATCGGTGGAGCGGTAAATCGCTATTAATATACCCAGTGATTGTATATACCTCTTAATACCCTATTTATGTATACCCTTGATTGTATACAGTGAATATACCCCGTTCAAAGTAACGTGGCAGCTGCTTCAACATTTCCTCTCACAGGTGTTTCTGATTGGTTCAATATATTTCTATCTTCTGAGCATAATAGAAGTTCCACATTATTTAGGTTCAAAGGCCACTTCACACACCAGTGTCAACAAATAATGTTCATTATTCCGCTTGAAGGGGCACTTCACACCAGTGTCAACAAATTATGTTCATTATTCCGCTTGAAGGGGCACTTCACACCAGTGTCAACAAATAATGTTCATTATTCCGCTTGAAGGGCCACTTCACGCACCAGTGTCAACAAATAGTGTTCATTATTCATCTTCAAAGGCCACTTCACACATCAGTGTCAACAAATAATATCTATTATAAATCACATTCGTCAGTTTATGGCTTAGTGTAGCTTTAGTATATACGGGGTAAAATTATACACTGTATATATGAACGCTTAATTGTAACAAGAATTATTTACACAATAAATGTTTCAACATTGTATATGTTATAATATGAAAAGATCAAGACTGACACTGTGTAAAGTGTGTATGTATACCATTTTTGCTATACTAGCGTTGAATTTTCACGTGTACTCCTGTATGTAAAAGAAGTTCGATTAAAGAAGTTCACCAACGTTATAAACAAGCATATATTGCAGCCTTATATTAACATTATCGGGCGAGGAGTAAATTGATTATCTTATAATTGCCCCATACAAAGATATTCTACTAAGGCAACAGCCTCTTGGAGTCATATAGCTAAATGTTTTAGTTAATTATTTTCTCATTATTGGGAGGCTCATATATATATATATATATATATATATATATATATATATATATATATATATATATATATATACCGGTATACATATATATATAATACTGTATAATTGTGTGTGTGGAATTAGTAGATACAATATTTTCTAATATAATTTCTTACTGTGCTCTGCTTATAACTTAGAGTTAGTAGTATTTGTAGCTACTTATTTATGAGTAGCATATATTTGGAATTAGTATCATAATATTTCTGAATAAAAACATACTGAGGTGTTATTTGAATATTACATTTTTCTTCCAGAACATTTTCGTATGAAAACCAGAGGTAATGAAGCCTAATAAATTCCTGCTGATAGTAGTATTCGTGTACTTATCAAGATGGCTGGTGCCCCGATGTACAGCCAAAGAACTTCCAAGTGAACTCAACCAGTACCCTCAACTACATAACGATGTGAGCATAACAAGTCCATCTGAACAATCGCTGCATTGTTCTGAAGCGTCATGTGATCTGGTCCAAAGCTTCCAGAATAAACCAAATACATTTGTACGAGGATATGACCATCGGAATGATAGCAATGCAAGAAGCTTTACACCAGGAGAGACAGAACAAACAGCAGAACAATCCGAGTCTCTAACTGGACTGCTAACGGAGGTAGTGCTTCAGGAACTTCGTGAATGCCAGTTGGTTCTGGCCTACAGTGACACCGATGTAAACAATAACGTGGTCAAGAATTTGCTTTTGCTACTGTCAAATCCAATTCAGGTGGGTGTTATTGTGTTTCTTCCTTCCTATGCATTTATTGACAGGCGGTAGCAGCAATCAGATGTTGTACACGATTTCCTCATTCTTCACTAACCAATCAGATTGAAGTAAGTCACTTGGGGAATCAGATAAGATGATAAGTGAGCTTGAGGGGTGAAATCTACCAAGTGACCCAAAACAGCTCACTATGATCGTCTGCATACATGGTTCCTACGGAGTATGAGAGGTTAGCAAAGCTGAAGTGAAGAGAGGCTGACACAGTGAACGATTGAGAGCAAAGTTAAATATGATGAAAGGAGAGATATTGATCAGGGACTAATTGGTTTGAAATCTTGCTAACTTTGTTACTTGTAGTGACCTTGATATTCCGTCAAGAAGTATATAAAGGCAAATATAATGAGCATATACATAGATAGATACATGCAGTATATACAGTAGATAGACAGAATTCTAAAATTAAATGTTATTCCAGTAACTCCAAAGCTCACGTGATGAGGCCATAGCACGCTCATATTCTGATCTGTCAACTATTTCCGATTAGGGCAGATTAAATCTTGTCACTTTCAATACTCCCAAAACCCATTTTTTCCATCTATTTACCCATCACAATCTTCCACACAACTATTCCTTACTCTTCAACAACATACAAATCAATAAATCTTGTCACTTTCAATACTCCCAAAACCCATTTTTTCCATCTATTTACCCATCACAATCTTCCACACAACTATTCCTTACTCTTCAACAACATACAAATCAATCGCATGTGTTGGGAGGTTCCAACCATACCGTACTTCTCGAAAGGGTGGAGTCAAAAGAATTTTGTCTTCTCAACTAACCTCTCTTACTAATTTCCTACAATCTCTCACTACATACCGCAATGTTGCATCTATCTCAATCTTCTACAGCTATTACAATAAGCAGTGTTCTTCAGAGTTCTTTCAGTGTATACTTCCTACCTTGCGGAGAGTCGGTGGCACCCACTCTCAACACGCTCCCACCTCTACTTTGTCCAACTTTTT
This sequence comes from Lithodes maja, assembly GCA_037953745.1. Taxonomy (NCBI): domain Eukaryota; kingdom Metazoa; phylum Arthropoda; class Malacostraca; order Decapoda; family Lithodidae; genus Lithodes; species Lithodes maja. The sequence goes on from JBAKBP010003002.1 coordinate 58,247, forward strand.
AACCCAAGAGTGAACCAATTTTCACAGTCTTTCATTTACTCAACAAGTATACTATGAAACTCTCTTATTCAATCTATTTTCACCTTATTTTATGACTTAGACTGCTACAAGATCCGTGTGTCCAGACACTTTGACTTTAACGTAGTGTACCTTCAATTTGGCTCCCTATCACTCTTTGAATTTTTTGGGAGACACTTTTTACAGGCAGCTTTGCCTTATGTCTCCTTCATTCACATAGAAAAAACTGAAAACCATGCATATACAATATTTATAACTATTCTATTCAGCAAGAAAAATGAATTACAGTGTGGCTTAACCCTTTCAGCATACGGGGACGCATTTTCCATACTTTACTTTGGATATCATTGAACTATTATATTTAATTTATAAAAAAAAGTGAAGGAGTCGGAGGGTTTACTGATATGGCATCTGGTCTTTCATTCACGATTTCTTTATTCAATATATACAATCGTTTAATGATAGCCAGAATGATAGGAAGAAGAGCGTCATCGAATGCCAAAAGGTGTAAATAGGACCGACGTGTGACAGTTTTCAAGCAATGTGTATGTATCTGTGTATCAGGTTGTTGTTGTGAGGACTGAGGAGGACCTATTGGGTGTGTCCTGGTCAACACGGTCAGCAGGGTGTAGAGGATACCTGTTGTTGATGAACTACACTGAGCCCCTCCTTACCTTCACCAACACCCACCACTACACCTGGGACTATCACGGCAGGTACACCAATCCTCCTCCAATATGGTATTATTAACCTCCAATATGGTATAGGCAAATTCATAGGTCATGTTCTACCTATATATATATATATATATATATATATATATATATATATATATATATATATATATATATATATATATATATATATATATATCTATCTATATGTATAATATTATATATATATATATATATATATATATATATATATATATATATATATATATATATACCGGTATATATATACTGTATATGACTGTGTAATTGGTGTATGGGAAAGAATTATGAAAACAAGATTTGCCTACAGCTATAGTTAATGACAAATTGTTATAATATAATTAAATTCAATATGTTCAAAGAAGTTCAATGCACGCCACGAAATACTTAATATTTAGGGAGAAACCTGGACGAATTTCTGATCAGATCAATATGAATAAACACAAAGAATGATAAGTATTTTTCATATGATTTTCAACAATTCATAATAAGAATATAATTAGATAATTTGAATAACTTAGGATCCATACATCTTTGTTGAAGATCAATTTGACCTTGTTCATGGATGATAACTAAGACATTTCCATAGATATTTAATTTACGTTTTGACAAGTTTGACCATAAAAGTTATCTATTTTATTTCAATACATATCAATCCATCGAGCAGAATGGTTGTACTAAACCTATTCCGAACAAATACCGTGGTTCAAAGCATCCAAATAACCTTAAAATCCGCTTTGACCCACAGATTCGTGATCGTGTTTCAGTCTCTGGAGCAGCTCAAAACACTCGCGGCTTCCAGGAACATCAAGAAGACCGAACATATCTTAGGTGTAGTCAAGGTAAAATCTGGTGGGTTATCTTTATATTTTCTTTTAATTATTATTGTGTTTTTTTATTATTTTTATCATTATCGACACCTATGCTAACAAAAACGCTTTCCCAGACTTCCTTCAAACTAAAATTTTATGCACAACCATACCCCCTTCGAGCTAAATTTGTAGACTTTTCGATAGAAAAATTTCCTGGCCGAAGGCCAAATTCTTCAAAGTTACAGGCTAGCTTATGCTCACATAGAAAAAAAAATCGACACTTGAATGAGGTGAAGCGTCATATTATCGCCAAACTGATGGGGTGAAACTTCTTGAAATCTTAACCCCTTGAGCACCAGCGACGCGCGATATGCGTCGCCTATGTATGTAACTCATGGTCCCAGCAACGCAACAGTTGCGTCCGCCTTAATTACTCTTGTCCTATGGCACTTAGAGGGTTCAGATTTGTATGGGAACTACTTTAGGATCCCACGGACCAATACCGATGGTTGGCAACCCTCCAAATCCAGCCGCATGCATGTGGGCGTGAGCAATTTTCTAGTTCAGTATATTACCAACCCATCACCCCATGTTAATTGCGACTTTCCGCCGCCCCCCAGGACCCCCAAATGACCTAGGTGAGCGTTTTTTTTTTCCTTCATTACAAACCCATGCCATGTGTTTTCAGGAAACAATAAAAGACAAATGGATGGTCCTGGAGTGTACATTTATATTAAATCGCTTGGGATTAAAGATCTTAATATCAGCAAACTAATGAGTGAACACTAATGGGGCTAAACATGAGGGAGAAGTGGGTCCAGAAAAAGCAAACCTCCATTTAAGTTAAAATGATGCCCGTACTCCTCAACAAATAGCACACGTTGTTTTAGGTATATCACGACAGATTCTACGTCCGTTAATTTGTGATACCCAACAGTTTTCCGGCAACATTTCTGTGATCGCTTGCAGTAGTATCCGACACAACATTAAAGATAAATTAATTCAGGTGACAACATTATTTTAACAAAATAATGGACATTTTGAGGATTATGATGCATTTTGGCAGTTTTATCTAGCTATTAGCAGACGATGTTATTCAGATTAGGAAGGTTATATGGAAGTTAGAGGGTTAATTGAGATTCTGGAGGGTGGAGGGTGTACATGAACGTGTTGTTCCCACAGGGTGACCGTGAGGGAGAGTGGAGGGTGTACATGAACGTGTTGTTCCCACAGGGTGACCGTGAGGGCCAGTGGAGGGTGTACATGAACGTGTTGTTCCCACAGGGTGACCGTGAGGAAGAGTGGAGGGTGTACATAAACGTGTTGTTCCCACAGGGTGACCGTGAGGGAGAGTGGAGGGTGTACATGAACGTGTTGTACTGGGGTGAGGGAGTCAGGTCCGTCACCACCTGGCGTCACCACAAGTTCACCTCTCAACTGAACCTCTTCCCTGACAAGTTGTCTGACCTCCGCGGTGCTGTCCTGAAGGTGAGCAATAGTACCTCAGCTGGACCTCTTCCCTGACAAGTTGTCTGACCTCTGTGGTGCTCTCCTCAAGGTGAGCAATAGTACCTCAGCTGGACCTCTTCCCTGACAAGTTGTCTGACCTCCGTGGTGCTGTCCTCAAGGTGAGCAATAGTACCTCAGCTGGACCTCTTCCCTGACAAGTTGTCTGACCTCTGTGGTGCTGTCCTCAAGGTGAGCAATAGTACCTCAGCTGGACCTCTTCCCTGACAAGTTGTCTGACCTCTGCGGTGCTGTCCTCAAGGGGAGCAATAGTACCTCAGTGGGACCTCTTCCCTGACAAGTTGTCTGACCTCTGTGGTGCTGTCCTCAAGGTGAGCAATAGTACCTCAGCTGGACCTCTTCCCTGACAAGTTGTCTGACCTCCGCGTTGCTGTCCTCAAGGTGAGCAATAGTACCTCAACTGGACCTCTTCCCTGGCAAGTTGTCTGACCTCCGCGGTGCTGTCCTCAAGGTGAGATATAGTACAGTACCTTAGCTGGACCTCTTCCTTAACCCTTTCACTACCAGTGACGTCCTTTTAACTTCATTCCGGCTAGTATTAGACAATGTTTTTAGTTTTAAAATGGCCTCCAGCAATTATTATTCTTGAAGTGTACAAAATTGTCTAAATATAGTTTGGTGTAATTTGATTAATGTTGGGTAGGCTAGCTAGTTTTAGGCATATTTGGGTAGGCTAGCTAGGTTTAGGGATATTCAGGGAACGAACGCGAGTAAAGGCAGATGCACGTGTGGGACGATTTTGGTGTGGAGGTTGTAGGGAGCTCCCGTTGTATTTACTGAGTGTAGTGTTCCTGTTGTGGGTGAATAGATTCACCCGAGGTCGGTGGTTCGTGTGGGCATCACTGTAGCTGTAGGTCAGGTTGGATTGTGGTTTGTGGTCGCAGTTTCTGGAGCGTTGACGGCGCTTGGATGGGGAACCGCTTAGCATAGGCCTAGGCTATTCAGCGCGGCGCATCTCTACAGGGATATTCTCACCGTGAGGTAAGGGTGCTAACATTTCGTATTTCAACCACAAGCTATCTAGGCTTATACTAGTCACCATGTCTGGAACAGGGAAGGTGAGTAGTGAAATGATGAAGTCATATGATGGTAAGGGCGATGTGGTGGCGTGGCTAAATAAGGCAGAATTGGTGGCGAAATTGCTGGAAATTGAAGACTTGGCTAGTTTTATACCAATGTACTTGGAGGGAGATGCGTTAGCCTTGTACCTTGAGATGAGTGAGAATGATCAATCGGATGCTAAGAAGATACGTGCTAGATTGAAGGAGGCTTTTACACAGGGAATGTTTGATGCGTATGGAAGGCTAAAGAGGGTGATATGGACAGGTGAGCAGGTGGATGTCTTTGCTAACGAGATAAAGAGGGTGGCAGGGCTAGCTGGGTGGAAGGGAGAGGGCTTGGAGAGGGCCGTGAAGCTAGCTTTTATAACTGGTTTTCCGGACAGGATATCGATGAAGCTGCAGCAGGTTAAAGACGTTGAGTCGGTGAGCGTGAGTGAATTAATAGTTAGGGCTAGAGTATTGGCATCAGGAGGAAGCCAAGGAGTTGCAGCGGTTGCTACTGGGGGGCCGAAAGTGGAGGCAAGGTGGCAGACTCCACGGGGTGAGCCAAGTGGCAGGAAATGGGAGGCGCCGCAGGTGCGTGGGTTCAAAGGTCGCTGCTTCAGGTGTGGTGGCTCTCACATGGCAAGGGAGTGTAAGGAGCCGAAGCCAGCCATAACTTGCTATCAGTGTGGGAAGGAGGGTCACATAGCGAGCCGTTGCAACCAGGGAAACGGTCAAAGGGGAGCTGCTGCGCCGGAAGCTACCCCTTTAGTCGAGTATAGGCGCTCCCAAGCTCCCTGCCAGTGGTGGAGGTACTGGGGAGGGGGAAAGGGGCAAGAGCCCTTGTGGATACTGGCTGTTCGACCACTGTGTTGGCCTCTCGTTTGGTAGGAAAGTGTGAGGGAGAGGACGCTAGGCTGGTTGCAGTCGATGGAAGAGAGATAAGGTGTGAGGGTGCCAGAGAAGTGGAGTTGACAGTGCGAGGAATCCGATTGTGGATCAGGGCCATAGTACTTGATAGAGTAATTGACATCATTGATGTAGTAATGGTGATGGATGTAATCAGCCAACTGGGTGGCGCTACGATTGTAGATAGAAGAGCACCGGTAACATTTGGGAAGGTACCGGTAAGCCGTTTCACTGCCGAGAGTGGAGAGACCTAATGCGCTGTGGCCATAAAGTCGGAAGGGAGGGTTGTGAAGCTGACAGAGACTGAAGAGCTGAAAGATTAGTTCGCAAAGGCAGCCGGGGTTGTTGAGCCAAAGAGAGGGGTGTTGAAGACAGGCACCGAATGGGGGGCTGATCCATGCAAGATTGAGGATAAGGATTTTGTTGCGGTATTTGATGGTAGGAAGTGGGTAGTCGAGTGGTTGTTGAAAGGAGAGTTGCCTGTTTTGAAGAACAAAGTTGGATGTTACGAACATGCTATGAAAGAGGGAGTGAGAGAAGATTTTGATAAGGAGGTGAAGAGGTGGATTGATGAGGGCATTCTGCTGCCATGGGGGGAGGAAATGGAGAGTGGAGTGTTGTTGATGGCGGTGGTTCAACCGACGAAAAACAAGGTATGGCCTGTATTGGATTTTCGTGAACTTAATACCCACGTGATGCGTCACACAGGCGATGACGTCGCGGATGTATGCGGCGAGACACTCAGGGAGTAGAGGCAGATGGGTGGGGCCTCGACCATTGGAGATTTGAAGTCCGCTTATTTACAAATTCATGTGACAGAGAAGCTCTGGAAGTACCAGCTGGTGAGATATAAGGGGAAAACGTATTGCTTGACGAGGTTGGGTTTTGGGTTCAATTCGGCTCCAAGAATCATGGCGAGGATGCTCACGACAGTGCTTGGGAAAAGGCAGGAGATGAAGGATGCCACGAATTCATATATTGATGATATACTGGTAGATGAGACTGTGGTGACGGCAGCCGAGGTTGTGGAGCACTTGGCTAGGTTTGGATTGACAACAAAGGAGCCACAGCCGTTGGAAGGGGGTGCGGCGTTGGGCTTGAGATTAGAGAGAGATAGAACAGGCGAGCTAGTATTCCAGAGGTAATGAGGTTCTGGAAATTAGGGAGAATTGGAGTAGGAAAGAGCTATGCTCAGCTTGTGGAAGGCTGGTGGGCCACTATCCCATTGCAGGATGGCTTCGGGTAGCGTGTAGGTACGTTAAGAGGAGAGCGGAAGGTGAAAGATGGGAAGAAAAGGTTGGAAAAGAGACAGTCACGATGATGCAAGATGTCATAGAAAGAGAGTTACGACCGGCACTACGAAATAAACAAGGGCACTTAATATTGGACTAGATGATAGGCTATATCTGCAACAACGGTACGCTAATTCCAAACCCTCGAACTATTACGCCGGTGAACAAAACACTTAAACCCTCCAGAGTTAATCTACTGGATAACGGGGTATCAATTAACTGGGTTTTAGTGCACTTCTACAAAGGCTTTCCGGTGACGGCAAAGCCTACTCACAACAGGAGTACTTTACGTTAATAAAATGCTCTCAAGTAATAACAATGCTTAAATAAACTATAACAAGATTTAATAAAGGAGTATATGCTTACGTTAACTTTAGTGTGAGTCTGTACTCAACACTAAACTCTTCAATGCTCTATGAAAACACTGGAAGTCTAGTCCTACAGCAAACAGATATGGAATCTTCTGAAAACGTCTGATGCTCTAAGATGCTCGTCGAATATAGAACAGAAATATTGCAGGGGCAGGACACCGAACCGTGTATCTTAAATACACCAACAAGTAGGATACATATATATAAAACAAGGGAGTGCAACAACTCTGTGACAGCACTAATAATAGCCACTCAAAACAGTACTTCCTTAGCCAAAGTATCAGCCATACTGGGATGTGCACCATGCATCAACCTAGGCTAAGATAATACGTGAATAATTCCTAAAGCATACGTAGTTAAAGTTAATAAACACAATGCTGTCTTTATTACTAATAAAGTCTAGCAGCGGCATAAAAGGTACAAGGAGGCTAGGCAGAGCGCAAGCATGCTCGTATCCTACTGTCTCCCCTTGAACAGATTTCCCTTATGTTACGTTAAGTGACTAGGAGGCTCTCTTGGTAAGTCCAGATCTCAAGTATCTGGTCTTGCCCTGGCGCTCCACAAAGGTCAACAAAATGAGGTAGCAAGCATACAAGTAAGAGTAGGAAAAAGCCCTTCGCTTGTATACTGCTACACTCGCAAAGGAAAAATAGGCACAAGGGTTACAGGCTACCTAGCTCCGTCGAAGTCGTACAGGCTCTGACTTGCCATATACCTAACTCAGACAACGACCAAAGATACCCTCCACTGTCTAGCATTATATAGTAACAAAGAACAACTCAATAATTAGAAGCACCCAATGCTAATATGACTCCATGTGACTATGACTAATAATCCCTAAAGCTAGTGCAAAACATATATGTGAGAACTGGTGCTGGTAATACGACTGGCCGACTATGGAAGTCGTATGCAGAACCAGAAGGGATAAGTAATTGAATAAAGATAAGAAGTATTGGAAAAGAAGAAGTTCAGAGAGAGAAACAGTAGTACAGGGGGTTAGATTGGGACAGATTGCAAGGGATGTCTAGGACCAAGCACACCATGCCAAGCTCTAAGGAGACACGCAGGTAGGAGCCCCCCAGCACCAAACTAAGACAGCGGCACCCAATCACAGACCACTACGTCATGAAGAGCAGGCGTCATATGACGCGCCAGGCCCGCCGGCCAATCACGAGCGTGGGAAACTCCGCCCGAGCGAGGAAGGCACACGTACATACACACACACATAATACCACCTCGCTGCCTCCTTCGTTCTCTCTCTTCTTGCAATTCACACTACATATCTTATACTCTATCACTGATATAAAATACTTCCAAGTGTCACAGACAAGAATAAAGACCACCACTGATCTGTCTGTGACATCATGAATACTAAGAAAGAAAGAACATCATTCTACGATTATTATAGCCCATTTCACTGCCCTGGCGAGCGCTAGCGAGTACGAGTACATTCTGGCAAGCTGGCCAGCGTAACAAGAGTGAGACGCGAAGACCCAGTAAGAGGAAGATGGTACACCCCGAAGTCGGAGAAAGGGGTTGTATGGTGTGACGCAAGTAGTATAGCGACAGGCGTGATATTGGAGATAGGTAATGTAGAAGTTGAGGATGCTGCGTGCACGCACGCAAAGAAGAAGCACGACTACAGTCATATCAACGTGGCTGAGTTGGATGCGGAGTTGAAAGATATCAATTTGGCCTTGAAGTGGGGTTTGCGAGAGATCGAGGTTCGAACTGATTCTGCTACAGTGTTTGGTTGGCTGAAATCAGTGGTGACGGAAGAGAAAAGAGTTCGAACGAAGGGAGCCTCAGAACTGATTGTGAAGCGGCGTCTGGGAATTCTGAGGGAGTTGAAAGATGTCTATGGTCTGCAGTTGTGTGAAGTTTTTGTGCCATCAAAGATGAACAATGCAGATGCCCTAACAAGAGTAAAGAAATCATGGCTTGGGGTGCCAGAGGAGACAAAGGAGGAGGATATGGTGTGTTGCATGGGAGCACCAAGTGTAAAGGAGCTACATCAAATGCACCACATGGGAGTCGACAGGACGCTGTTTGTGGCAAGGAAGGTTGACCCTGCAGTCACGAGGGACAACGTTCGAGAGGTGGTGAGACGTTGTGACAGATGTCAGTCGATCGACCCTGCACCGAGCGTACATGTGTCTGGGGAGACTAGAGTGGATAATGATTGGAAAAGGTTGGCGGTTGATGTGACACACTATCGGCAGGGGTTGTACCTATCTATGGTAGACTGCGGACCTGGACAGGTGGCTATCTGGAGGGAATTAAGAGCAGAGAATGCGGAAGAGATTGCAGGTGTGCTGAATGAGATCTTCCTAGAGAGGGGCCCAGTTGATGAATAACGGTACTGCTTTTCGGTCGCAGGCTTTGAAGGACATGCTTGATAGGTGGAATGTCTGATGTTTCTTTAGAGCTGCGGATTGGCCAAGTGGGAATGGAATTGTGGAAAGACATCATTGTACAATCAAGGCGATGGCAGAGAGGGGGCAGGTAGCGCCTATGGAAGCAGTATTTTGGTATAATATGTCCCCTAGGTCAGGTCAGGATGAGAGAACCGTACCACAAAAAGCAGTATTTCAGTATGAATGGCGACATCCATGTGCGGTGCCGATGGCCATTGGGGGGGAGAAAGGGCCTGCCTCTATCCAAATTGGGAAGGAGATTTGGGTGAAACCCCCAAACACAAAGTGTAAATCCCAGTGGGGGAGGGGTACTGTGACGGACGTGCATTCCAGGAATAACCTCAGTGTCGACGGGATGCCACGTCACATCTTGGACGTCAGAAGAGTGGTAGAGTCTTCAACTGATGATGAGATGGGGGATGACGAGCAAGAAGAGGTAGAAGAAAACGAAGTGGTACCACGACGGTCGCAGAGAGAGAGGCGACGGCCAGGGTGGATGGGAAATTATGAGACGGGAAGTGATTGTGAAATGGAGTAGGTGGGATAAAGGGACTGCGTGATGTCTAACGTACCTTAGTAGTACTAGGGCGGTATACCATTAGGTACAGTGGAAAATTACTATGATTTCGTCATTGTTTTTCCCATATAGTTGTCTTCTCTCGTGATTTTATTTTAGATTGATCTTGAGATTAGGGGGGCGTGTGGTGTAATTTGATTTATGTTGGGTAGGCTAGCTAGTTTTAGGCATATTTGGGTAGGCTAGCTAGTTTTAGGGATATTCTGGGAACGAACGTGAGTAAAGGCAGACGCACGTGTGGGACGATTTTGGTGTGGAGGTTGTAGGGAGCTCGCGTTGTATTTACTGAGTGTAGTGTTCCTGTGGTGGGTGAATGGATTCAACCGAGGTCGGTGGTTCGTGTGGGCATCACTGTAGCTGTAGGTCTGGTTGGATTGTTGTTTGTGGTCGCAGTTTCTGGAGCGTTGACGGCACTTGGATGGGGAACCGCTTAGCATAGGCCTAGGGTATTCAGCGCGGCGCATCTCTACAGGGATATTCTCACCTTGAGGTAAGGGTGCTAACATTTCGTATTTCAACCACATATGGAAAGGATAAAAGACAAAAGATGTCACCGGTACAGAAGGGGTTAACAAGTTGTGTGAACTCTGTGGTGCTGTCCTCAAAGTGAGTAATAGTACCTCAGCTGGACCTCTTCCCTGACAAAATGATTGATATATGCAACACAATCCTATGTGACATAACTCTGAAAATACTTAATAACAATCAAACAGCATCCGTGCAATACATATAGGAACCGTTATGTAAGTGTTCATCCCAGTCAGCATTGTGCATGTAATACACCACCTACTAATTGCAGTATTTGTATATTCATAACAACCAACTGGTTTCATGCTAAATATACAGTATAATAGTATATCTTCATCAATGTAAGTAAACAATAATAATCAAAAGATTTGCGAGCAAATTAAATAATATTTATAAATTATTCAATACAAATGTTATCTATATGTTTTTGCTACAGGTTTCATCATTCGAATTTGCCCCAAGCAATATGTACTTCCGAGGAAGCAATGGATCGCTGCTCTTTCGCTACGGGGAAGACGTTGCTCTGGTTAAAACTCTTGCCTCTGCCCTAAACTTTACTGCACATTTTGCTGAGCCTGCTGATGGTAATATATTATTTGTAAAATGCGATATATATTTTGTTTTGTTTGCATTTTTGTTCTTATAATCATGAACCTATCTTCAATAGTGTCCTAAAATATGTAATAACTTTAGATTAGGTTCTCTTGTGTATTTGTACTCGTCTTTTGGTGAAACCGTATATAAATTACATTAGTTTTGCCCTCAAAAGCTAACTAAGAATGCCAGATAAGCTCATGTGAACCTTTGATATTAATTTACTACATGGTGTAATGCACACTTTTGTATGATAACTTTATTGACACAATAATTGTTTGCATATAGTTCACTAAGCATGACCATTGTTAAATCGCAGATTCTGCTTTCAGTCATGTACGAAAGGTCGAAGTGAACCATTTGTTGAAAATTACCTATTTTCTGGTTCAGGGGGCAATCAATATATTATGTACAATATATACAGTATATATATATATATATATATATATATATATATATATATATATATATATATATATATATATATATATATATAAAGAGAGAGAGAGAGAGAGAGAGACAGAGAGAGAGAGAGAGAGAGATAGAGAGAGAGAGAGAGAGAAATAACTACAAATACACATGATATATAAATTTCTTGTACTCATTTGGTTTGGGGTTTACTGAAAATATATGAACCAGTGATCTCACTTGGATCTGGGTGCAATGGACATGGGTTTTCCTGTGGCTTCACATGGATCACAATTCACAGGATAGGGAAGATACTTTGGTTCAAGGTTCAATGGTCATTGGTTTACCTGTGACCACACTTATAATCAGGGTTCACTTGAGGGGAATTAAACTGTAACCTCACTTGTATTTGGGTGAACAGTATAGGGCTCAACATGACCTTAGTAGGGACATGCTGCCCTAAATGAATATCAAACTTTGATTACACCAGGATGCAATACATGTTTGAGGAACTACTTTATATCACCAAATTATTAGCGCAAAACAAAGGAGTTCACCTTCCGGACCCAATATTGTTAAATGCAATGCCAAGTATATTTTTATAGTCGCTATTAATGAGTGTACTTCAAGTGGGACGTGGAGGAAGCTGATTGATGGGTACTGGACGGGGAGGCTGGGGGAACTAATCAATGTATTCAGCATTAACCATTCATTACGGGCGACGTCCTTTTCATTAGTTTCTGGCTACTTTTAAACAATTGTATTTAGGTTAGGAAGGGTCTCTAGCAATTAAATGGCTACAAGCTATCTCAATTACCCCTTTAAGTACCACAAATTCTTCCTAAACTGCATAACCCTGTTCTAAATCTAGCTAGAATAATATTATAAGAACATCTGAATATTGAATGGGTTAGTAAGATAGTGTAGTTGATTATGGTAATTTCTACTTTAACCCCTTATGAGCAGGCATAATTGCCCGAGACTACCATCATTCCCTGCTCATTTGCATTCATAAGCAAAAGCAAGAGCGTAATACAAATATATATCTGTGAAAGTATGGTAATAGAGCTTTCAAATGACACCTGAATCATCCCTGTATGACGTCTGGTTATCTTGCAATGATCTTGCAAACGAAGGGCAAAATTTATATAAATGAACATTATTCTTGCCGTTTTCACTATGTGTGATGCTGCACATGAGTAGGCGAGCCCTCTCTCAGTCCTCAGTGTCTCTGCACGGCCTGTAGGCTGCGATTTACGCTCCTCTGCGCTGCCTGCAACTGCTGGCCTCGCTCCCAGGCTTAACAATAGCTGGAAAAACGTCTCCGTCATATGACGGGCCCTGCGAGAAAGGTGTTATTGTATAAGATTTAGTATTGTTGCATCATAAATATGTGTGTTTCAGGTGGGACATGGGGAAAGCTGGTTGATGGGTACTGGACGGGTATGTTGGGGGAGCTATTGAGGGGAGAGGCAGACATGGGGGTGGCCAACATGTACCTAGTAAAGCGCCGAGCCTCACTACTGGACTTCACCGCGCCATACAGTGCAGAGGTAGCAATGAATTTTTATGAATATGATGATGTTGTTGTTGTTGTTGTCGTCAATCCCTAGGCTGCCCGGCCGAACAGCTTCGAGCCCCTGTGACGCATGTCGAGTATGAGCATGCTGTACAGAACGCCCAGTCAGGCCCCACTCTCGCTAGGATCGTCAGGGCAGGAACTTTGGCTGTAGTCTGTGTAGAGTTTCCTAACTCAGTTTATGTGAACCGTTGTACTATAAGTATTATCATTATGTATTTTGTTTTCTTCTAAGTCAACGAGTTCTATTTTATATCATTAGATATAAGTATTGTGTGTGGGACTTATATGTAATGATGAGAGGAGAGAGAGAGAGATATTACGTAACGGGGATCAGTGAGTGCGCCACGCGGGCCGGTAGGCCTAATTCCCTCCTCCCTCCTCCCTTCCTCCCTTTCAGCGCGTGGGAAGTTCTTTGTCGATCCCAGATTGAGAGAGAATATGACGTCATGATTGCCAGTGGGCGGTCCTTAAGTAGTTTGAGATATGCCGCTAGAGGGCCGAGTATAAAAAGAGAGGTTCTTGCCACCATTTCTTCAGAACTCATCAGGCAAAGCGACCTCTCATATCCCTTGCAACTATCCATATTCTTCCGACTGATGTGAACTTTCTCTACTCTCTGAACAGCCTATCTTCTTCTCTTCTCGTCCCTGTTTAACCTCCATGACCCCTTTGGTGCAGATTTAGTCAGCCAAAGTATTATCGCTTGAGTTCTCACGAGATAAGTGCCTGTTAGATAGCCTATTTTTGGAAGGGTTAACTAGAATAGGATTGATTGATGTTTGTTGCACTCGTATATGCATTTCCCTGTGTGCGATTATTCATGTTCCTGTTTTCTGCTGGTTTAGGCAATGCTAGACTGGGATAGGGTTTCTGAGTTGTGATTTCCTATGAGTACTAGGTTGCGGTTGAACCAGTACAATTGCAACGGAGACGTGGAACGCCTAGGTGGTCTTTCTGACTGTGTACCGTGGGAGTTTAGCACTGTGTTGCGAGTGAGGGCTTTTGCCTGTGCCACCCAACACTGTGCTATCTCATTTGCTTGACTTTGAGAGGATCGCCAGGAGAGAACCAGATACTAGTGATCTGGATCTCTCAAGAGAGCATCCCGTCAATTACCGTAATTTGGCCGCACAGTCTTAAGGACCTCGCTAGGCTACGAGCCGCTTGCTCAGCCATTGTCTCTTAACCTTAGATATCCCAGCTAGACTTTGCTCGACCAGCAGATACAGCATAGTATTGAAGCTTCTCCTTATGTATATTATTGTTTAAGCACTATTGATTTCATGTGTGGCACGCTTAGCTACTTCAGAGATTAGTGGCCCACGAGCACAATCTTAGTAGGCTATTGCCAGTGCATTGTCGGAGTACTTCTTCTTAACGTTTGCCATATCCTATTGCTTATTCTTATTCTTATAATTCTTCTTATGTCAATTTAAAGCCTTTAATTACCAGTGAGTTATTCATTAAATTGCTGTTCAAAATCCGATACTTACTTCTTACGAGTATTCGAGAAGCATCTAACTTATCAGAAGATTCCTTGCTTGATGCTCGAGGACTATTGTTTAACGTAACGTAATAGTGCCGATCCGAAGTAGAGGGTGGAGGACTTCTTAAGTTCTTAGTTCAAGGGTGGATTACTTCGGCTTCGGCCAACACTATTCTTTAGTGTTGTAGTACTTTCTTCTTTGTTTGATTGTTGACCAGACTAGATAACTCCCGTCTTGTTATTAGTCTGTTGTGTGAAACGCTAGTACCGAGTTCTTGTATACCCCGTTATAGCAGATAGAACTCTGGAGGGTAGTGGCGTTTTTTGTTCGGCTGGCAGTACTCTGGGGTTGGGATCGTGTGTTTCCGTTGTGGCAGCGAGCCATACTCGAGTCCTGTGTAAGAGCCCTAGTGTACCCGAGTGCCCGGTCGTAACAAATGGCGACCTTGCTTAGGATTTTGTGAACAGTATATTTTTTTGCAGAATTGTACAACATTTGTTTGTTCGTACTTTAGCGTACATATTGAAGAATATTTTTTTTTTGTAAGGCAATTAGGAGAGCATTTAAGAGACTCCAGTTAATTTAGTAATTAGTGCTTGCATAAGGGAGTTTAACACTTTTGTCTCGAGAATTTTTTGGTGAACTTCAGTATGTCGGGCCCTAGTACTGACGAGGAGCGAGAGATGCTAAGTGAGGAGGTGCCGTTAGTAACTAGTGAGGAGGATGCTAGACTTTTTGTGAGTAAGCAGTACCATGTGACGGAGGAGAGGCTGACTGGGGTGAATGTTTATGGCTTGCACCTGATAGCCAAGGTTTTGGGTCTATCCAATGTAGGAGGGATGTCCAAGGGGGAGCTAATTTCCTGGGTGTTGCGTGGGCGACATGGGGTTTCGGAGGAGAGGGCGTTTGGGGGGGTTCCTCCCCAGATCCCCTCTCACTCGACTCCCACAGTGCCGTCCACTCAGTTGCCGGAGGTTAGCACTCTCCCACAGAGGGATGAGCATTGGAAGATTGGAGTGCCCTCGGGCGGTGCGTATGGTGGTTCCCCAGTTCTTGCCCCCCCTCCTTCAGTAGTGGCAGCTCCCTCTTCCAGCCTGTCTCCTGAGATGATATTTAAACTCGAGCTTGCTAAAATGGAGAATGAGGCTAGGAAGCAGGAGATGGAGAATGAGGCTAGGAAGCAGGAGATGGAGAATGAGTCTAGGAGGCATGAGACTGAGGTTAGGAAGCAGGAGAATGAGACTAGGAGGCATGAGATTGAGGTTAGGAGGCACGAGGCTGAGCTTAGGTACGACTCAGAGAAATATTGTGCTCAAATAGATTTAGATAAGACTCGTGCAGAGTCGACAGGGATTCGGATGGGCCGTGAGGGCCAAGTAAGAGAACAGTCCTTGTCCCACTTAGTCAAGTTGGTGCCGGCATTTAGTGAAACTGAAGTCACAGAATTTTTTAATCGTTTTGAGAAGAAGTGTAGGGAGCATAATTGGCCTGAAGAGAAGTGGGCAGCTCTGGTCTCCTCAAGACTTACGGGTAAGGGTCTGAAGGCTTATGATGCACTGCCTTTCGAGTCTTGCATTGACTACCCAGAATTGAAGAGAGCTGTCCTACGGGCATACGAGTTGCAACCAGAAACATATCGATTGAAGTTTCGGGGTGTTACAAAGACTAGGGAGGCGACCTTTCTTGAGCATGCCCGGGACTTAAAAGATGCACTTACAAACTGGACACGTTCTGAGAAAGCTGAGACGGCCGAACAGTTGACGGAGCTGTTTCTGCTCGAGCAGTTTTATAAGTGTACAGGTGCAGAAATGACTTTAACTATTAAAGAAAAGAATCCAAAAACTCTACAGGAGGCAGCTGAGATGGCTGACCTCCGGCTATCATTAATTCGTGGGTGCGGGTCTGCCCAGCGTAGTGAGGCAGGTAACAAGGGGCGTGACGCCCCACCCCCCCGAGTTAGTAATATATCTTATGCAAACAAGTACAAGAGTTATGATACCAAGACTGACCACAAGACTAGCACCGTCCCATTTAAGAAGGGGCCGGGCCCTTCCCAGTACCAAGGGAAGCCCAAAGGGGAGTTAGAGTGTTTTCAATGTCATAAAAAGGGGCACTTTGCAAGAGTCTGTCCTAGCAAACCACCTACAGCGGCTGTGTCTTTGGCCTGCAACATTGGTGTGTCTCTGAAGCCTTCTGAGTTTGCCCGGGGAAGTTCGTCAGAGGCTGAGGCACAGCCAATGCAGAAGCACCTGGGAGGCTCGAACCCTGCTCAGGATGTTTTTTGCGACCATAGAGGACGGGGTTGCGTGATGTGGGCGGGGCGCAAGCATGGAGTAGAGGTCTTGCGTGATACAGGTGCTTCCCAGACTTTGATGAAAAACTTGACTGGCTACCCTATAAATGCGGCTCGGGTGGTGGTGGTGCAGGGTATTAATGCAACTCGGTCATACCCGCTGGTGCGGTTGGAGTTGGAGGTGGATGGTGTGGCACGTGAATTGGATGTTGGGATTGTGGAGAAACTGCCAGTGGAGGGCGTCGACCTTCTTCTCGGCAACGACTTTGCAATGCCCGCTTCTGAGGTTCTACCCTTAGTCGTTGCCGAGAGGCCGGCCGACGTGAGTAGGGAAGAGCGAGAGTGGGTCGAGCGGTGCCAGGCACAACCCATGGCGTGTGCTGTCACCCGAGCTCGGGCAGCTAAAGTGTCACAGCCTAGTCCTCCGTCTTCAGACCAGCAGAGGAACGATCAACAGGAGGAGGCTAAAGCTGGAGTTGGTTTTAAGAGTTTTGACTCGGCGGCTCTCCTGGGTGATTCAGTATTAGCACCATTACTTAGTTCTGGAGTAGCCCCTGGGCCTGTCATCGAGAGTGACGAGGCTGGGCATGACGAGTCTCCACGACAGCAACGTTATGAACATCGAGAGAGACAGAGGGAGCAGCTCAGTATCGGGGAGGGTCATGCATTGCTCCGGGAGCAGTTAGATCGCTTGGCACCCTCAGATATACGTCGGTTGCAGCTGGAGGACCCTGAGCTCCAAACGTGTGCTAATGGAGCTGTGGAGCTCGACGAGGACGGTGATGCACAGCCGGGAGATTTTTTTTATTTAGATGGCATCCTGTATCGGCGTTTTCAAGACCCTAACCGTAGCTGGAAGATGGGGTCCGGGGTAGTGGACCAGTTGATGGTGCCGCGGGAGTGCAGGGATAGCCTACTGAGTTTGGCGCATGACACACCGCTGGCAGGACATTTGGGGGTAAGAAAAACGGTGGCGGCTTTGGGGAAGTTGTTTTGGTGGCCGGGGATGAAGTCTCATGTGCAGTCCTGGATAAACTCATGTGATATTTGTCAACGGGTCGGGAAACCAAACCAAGTTATTCCTAAAGCTCCGTTGCACCCTATTCCTGTAATTGGGCCACCTTTTAGTAAGATTGTTGTTGACATAGTTGGTCCCCTCCCTCCCACAAAGGCTGGTAATAAATTTTTGTTAACCATCATGGATGTTGCCACTAGATACCCCGATGCATACCCCATGAAAAACGGCATGGCTAAGACGGTAGTCAGTAACTTGTTGTGGTACTTTTCAAGGTACGGGTACCCGGAGGAGATTCAGTCTGATCAGGGGTCCAATTTCACCTCCAATCTCTTTAAGCAAACAATGCAACAGCATGGAATACGGGCGGTGGTATCGTCAGCGTATCACCCTGAGAGCCAAGGGGTGCTTGAGCGGTGGCATGCCACCCTTAAAAGCATGCTCAGGTGTTATTGTGCTGATAACGGAAGAGATTGGGATCTTGGATTGCCGTATGTACTGTTTGCTGCTCGGGAAGTGCCTGGTGAGAGCCTGGGATTTAGTCCAAACGAGCTGATTTTTGGACACCGAGTCAGGGGCCCCCTTAATATGCTGCGGGAAATTTGGGAAGGAACTGTGCCGCCTTGTTCCTTGTTGAAGTATGTGTTTGAAAGCCGTGAGCGCATGCTTAAGAGTCTGGAGATGGCAGGTCGGAATTTAACAGGGTCACAAGCTTTAATGAAGGACAGGTATGATCGCAAAGTGAAGCTCCGGGAGTTCATTGTGGGACAGGAGGTGTTGATTTTGTTGCCTTTGGTGGGTAACCCCTTGTCGGCGAAGTATACTGGACCCTATAAAATTGTGGAGAAAATTTCGGACCTAGATTACCTTGTTGCCACTCCAGACAGGAGGAAGAAGAATCAGTTATGTCACGTGAACCTGATAAAAGAGTATGTGAGGCGCCCCTCTGAGCCTCTCACTGTCCCTGTGTTGGCTTGTTGCGGCCGTGGTGGAGAAGGAGAGGGGGACAGTCAAGCTTCAGAGGAGGATAGCTGGGATCACCATGTTTCAGCGGATCAGTGGGCGGGGAACTCGAGCCTAAGGGCTGACGAGGCTATAGCCCATTTGCCTGAGCCGCAATTTGAAGCTATCCGTCAGTTGCTCGGTTTATACCCCACTGTATTCGCTGAACATCCAGGCCTCACTACTCAGGCTATGCATGATGTTGACGTGGGGCACCATCTACCCTTTAAGTCAATCCCATACCGTGTGCCCCCCATAAAACTACCCGCTCTGAGGGATGAGTTGGAGTATATGCTCGGTAGAGGGTTGATAGAGAAAGGTACCGTTAAATGGACTTCCCCCGTAACACTGCAGCCTAAACCAGATGGCAAGGTACGCTTCTGTATTGATTTCCGTAGGCTAAACGGTTTGACTCCAACTAACCCATATCCTCTTCCTCGGGTTGATGATAGTGTTGATAAAATTGGTAATGCTCGGTTTTTGTCTAAAGTTGATTTAGTAAAAGGTTACTGGCAAGTACCTTTGTCCGAGCGCGCTAAAGAGGTATGTGGTTTTGTGGTGGACGGGAGTACTTACCGGTGTAATGTTATGCCCTACGGACTTAAGAATGCACCAGCAACGTTTCAGAACCTGATGAATGAAATTGTCAAGGACATTCCAAATTGCACCGTATACTTGGACGATGTAATCATTTATGATGACGACTTTGAGAGCCATTGTGAGCACCTGGAGACCTTGTTCCGGAAACTTAGTGAAGCAAGTCTGGTAGTAAATTTGGCAAAGTGTGACTTCGTAAAAGCCACTGTGCAGTACCTTGGGTTTGTAGTGGGAAGGGGACAGGTGTGCCCTCCTCAGAACAAGGTACAGGCTATCAATAAATTTCCGCACCCAACCACCAAGAAGCAGATCATGAGATTCTTGGGTATGATAGGCTACTACAGACGCTTTATAAAAGGTTACTCTACGGTGTTGGCACCTCTCACAGATTTGTTATCTAAAGACAAAAAGTTTTTGTGGGCGCCTGAGTGTGAAAAGGCTTTTAATTTAGTGAAGCATTTGCTGTGTACTCACCCGATACTCAGGGCCCCAGACTTTAACAGGCCTTTTCAGCTGGCAACAGATGCTAGTGGTGTAGGGGCTGGTGCCGTCTTGCTACAGACAGACAATGAAGGTGTGGAACACCCAGTAAGTTTCTTTTCTAAGAAGTTCAATGCTGCACAAAAGAACTATTCTACAATAGAAAAGGAATTACTGGCGATTGTGCTGTCGCTCAGGCACTTCGAGGTGTATGTTCCAGCCTATGGCCCAGTCGTGGTTATCTACACTGATCATCACCCTTTGAGATTCCTAAATCAATTTCACAATCGCAATATGAGACTGACCCGGTGGTCATTGATGTTGCAGGAGTATAACCTGGACATCCGGCATATTGCGGGATGTGACAATGTGATTGCGGATTGTTTATCGAGGGTAGATGATCAGTCGTAGGCTATCACAGGTGTATGATCCCGAAGAGATTGACACACGGGTAGCCTCCTGCTTTGGTTTGAGTAGTATTTTGCGCTTGGTGCTTGTTGGCTCGCGGTTGTAGCCCAGCGTATTGGGTCGTAAAGCAGGATTGTTGAGCGTTTGGTATAGAAGAAAATAGGCTGCCCTTATAGTGCAGCCGGAAAAAAACATATTAAAATATAAAAATCATATAAAAACTCTTTCTTTTTTATATAGATAATTGTATAAGTTTGTCATAGCCTATAGTGTTTGAGTAGTCCACGAACTATCAAACGGCTGAGCTGCTGTAAGCTCGCTCTGGGAGCATGATATTATGTCTTTTACTATTGTTGGGAGGAGTTATGAAATGTGAATTTTTTTTTATAAGATGTGTTTTAGTGATAAACTCAGCGTTGTTTTAGTGCCATGCGGTCGCTGGGTGTGAGGGGTTTGATGGGGTTCTGTATATCAGATTTTAGCTCAGGGTTGAGCAAGTAAAATCTTGGGGGAGGTGTGACGCATGTCGAGTATGAGCATGCTGTACAGAACGCCCAGTCAGGCCCCACTCTCGCTAGGATCGTCAGGGCAGGAACTTTGGCTGTAGTCTGTGTAGAGTTTCCTAACTCAGTTTATGTGAACCGTTGTACTATAAGTATTATCATTATGTATTTTGTTTTCTTCTAAGTCAACGAGTTCTATTTTATATCATTAGATATAAGTATTGTGTGTGGGACTTATATGTAATGATGAGAGGAGAGAGAGAGAGATATTACGTAACGGGGATCAGTGAGTGCGCCACGCGGGCCGGTAGGCCTAATTCCCTCCTCCCTCCTCCCTTCCTCCCTTTCAGCGCGTGGGAAGTTCTTTGTCGATCCCAGATTGAGAGAGAATATGACGTCATGATTGCCAGTGGGCGGTCCTTAAGTAGTTTGAGATATGCCGCTAGAGGGCCGAGTATAAAAAGAGAGGTTCTTGCCACCATTTCTTCAGAACTCATCAGGCAAAGCGACCTCTCATATCCCTTGCAACTATCCATATTCTTCCGACTGATGTGAACTTTCTCTACTCTCTGAACAGCCTATCTTCTTCTCTTCTCGTCCCTGTTTAACCTCCATGACCCCTTTGGTGCAGATTTAGTCAGCCAAAGTATTATCGCTTGAGTTCTCACGAGATAAGTGCCTGTTAGATAGCCTATTTTTGGAAGGGTTAACTAGAATAGGATTGATTGATGTTTGTTGCACTCGTATATGCATTTCCCTGTGTGCGATTATTCATGTTCCTGTTTTCTGCTGGTTTAGGCAATGCTAGACTGGGATAGGGTTTCTGAGTTGTGATTTCCTATGAGTACTAGGTTGCGGTTGAACCAGTACAATTGCAACGGAGACGTGGAACGCCTAGGTGGTCTTTCTGACTGTGTACCGTGGGAGTTTAGCACTGTGTTGCGAGTGAGGGCTTTTGCCTGTGCCACCCAACACTGTGCTATCTCATTTGCTTGACTTTGAGAGGATCGCCAGGAGAGAACCAGATACTAGTGATCTGGATCTCTCAAGAGAGCATCCCGTCAATTACCGTAATTTGGCCGCACAGTCTTAAGGACCTCGCTAGGCTACGAGCCGCTTGCTCAGCCATTGTCTCTTAACCTTAGATATCCCAGCTAGACTTTGCTCGACCAGCAGATACAGCATAGTATTGAAGCTTCTCCTTATGTATATTATTGTTTAAGCACTATTGATTTCATGTGTGGCACGCTTAGCTACTTCAGAGATTAGTGGCCCACGAGCACAATCTTAGTAGGCTATTGCCAGTGCATTGTCGGAGTACTTCTTCTTAACGTTTGCCATATCCTATTGCTTATTCTTATTCTTATAATTCTTCTTATGTCAATTTAAAGCCTTTAATTACCAGTGAGTTATTCATTAAATTGCTGTTCAAAATCCGATACTTACTTCTTACGAGTATTCGAGAAGCATCTAACTTATCAGAAGATTCCTTGCTTGATGCTCGAGGACTATTGTTTAACGTAACGTAATAGTGCCGATCCGAAGTAGAGGGTGGAGGACTTCTTAAGTTCTTAGTTCAAGGGTGGATTACTTCGGCTTCGGCCAACACTATTCTTTAGTGTTGTAGTACTTTCTTCTTTGTTTGATTGTTGACCAGACTAGATAACTCCCGTCTTGTTATTAGTCTGTTGTGTGAAACGCTAGTACCGAGTTCTTGTATACCCCGTTATAGCAGATAGAACTCTGGAGGGTAGTGGCGTTTTTTGTTCGGCTGGCAGTACTCTGGGGTTGGGATCGTGTGTTTCCGTTGTGGCAGCGAGCCATACTCGAGTCCTGTGTAAGAGCCCTAGTGTACCCGAGTGCCCGGTCGTAACACCCCTAACTGCTTCGAGCCCCTAACTAAAGGAAGGCCATTGCCAAGATCGGACCTTACCCCAGGGCTGTCAAGGAGTGTAGATTGGCGTAAATTATTGTGTGGAATAATAATAATAATAATAATAATAATAATAATAATAATAATAACAATATTTATTCACTTAGCATTTTACAATGTTGGTACCACATAATATGTTACTAATATGACATGTACCAGCCTTGCATAATTCCAACTAAGGATAGCCCAATAAGGCCGTTAGGCGTATTTCCATTGGGGTCCTTGTGGGATTAGGTTAGCTGGGGAAAAAGGGGAGGATATAAAAAGTAGATACTTTAGAGAAAGTATTACTAGGGGGTTATTTTAAGATACCTTACATCCTATAGTAATTATCAGTAATCAGTAATCAGTAATAATTTCAGTTTGTTTTCCCTATCTCTTATGTCGTATTGAGTAGTAGACATACTGTAAGCTTGGTGCTCCCTTCTCGCAGCTGTCCGGTTCAGGTGCTCCTTCAAGCTACGCCTGAAGGAATTCAGTGTTCTCTTTTCACGGACTGACTGGGGTAGGTCGTTCCAGTCTTTGATGGCATTGAAGAAGAATGTTAGCTTACACTGTCCTTGGATTCTCGGGACCGTAAAATTAAACATACTATTTCTTGTATTATGTCCACTCCTCTCATTTGCTTTAACAAAATTACTCTTTAAATACTCTGGAGCTCTGTCATAGAATATCTTGAAGGCATTAGTGAGCCTGATTTGTTTGGCCCTGTCAGAGACATTGAGCATACCAAGTGACTGAAGTTGTTCCTGGCCAACATGCGATCTGGGTCCTAGGTTCAACATGAACCTAACCATTTTATTTTGAGTGACCTGAAGTTTGTGCTGTGCTGATTTAGATGATGCAGAGTACCAGGATGACACAGAATAGTCAAAATTACATTGAACAAGCGCTTAGCATAGGCTCTTTTTGGTCGCCACTGGCAAGCATTCCACCTGTCTATACAAGTATTTTATACATGCTCTACATTTGCTCAGGATAGATTCCAAAATTGTTTCACCTGACAGAGTTGAGTCAGTCTTCTATGATGTGTTTAATAGTATGGAGCGCTGTGTTACATCCTCGACAGGTCTCACCGACAAGAGTCATCCAGTCTCTTATGATAGCTCAGAAGAGCTGGATGGCGCCCACATCTCAGTCTGGCCAGGTAGACTTAGAAGGATGGATTTTGAGAGGTAGTGCATGCAGATAAAATTATGTGTTGTCTTTGAGTGACTGGATGGAACAGCAAGTGATATGAGTATGGATGTACTTCTGGAAGCTGGTTTGGGGTGGGCAGGTGTCTCTGGGTGTGCTGCCATGTAGTGTAGTTGATGGTGTTGGTTTGTGGAGGCTGCAGCAAGGAATTGAGTGCCTCTTTATGTCCGGGTGGTCTTTGACTTAGAGGACTTTGGTTTCTTGATGTAGGTGATCTGTAAGTGTAGTAGCTGTGCAGCCTGTGATGATTCTTAGGGCTTTGTTTTGATTGGTCTGTAAGGGCTTGTGATGTGTTTCAGCTAGGTTAGAAGCTCAGGCAGGGCCTGCATATTCCATTACTGATCTTATATATTGTTTGTATACTGTGGTGGTAGTTTTTTTGTTGTGTCCAAATTTTGTGTGGGCAAGTGACCTGAGGGCGTTTAGTCTGGGTGTCAGTTTGTTTTTTATGTTTATAATATGTTGTCTGAATGTCATAAAAGTATCATATATTAAATCTAAGATGTTGTGTGTTAAGGGGGTGGGGGTATATCTGTGTTCGGCTGTCCAGCTTGTGAGAAGGGTTGAAGGAGACGTGTTGCTATGTTTTAAGTCTTGTTGTGTACATGTGAGTCTTATGTCGTCTGCGTAAGAAGCTATATTTATTTGGGGTGCGTGTGGTGAGGGTAGATCATGTATAGATTGAAGAGTGAGGGCGACAAGACGGATCCTTGCAGTACTCCGTTTGTGAAGTTTCTGCTGTTAGATGACTAACCAGCTATGATACATGTGCATATCTTCTTGCTAGGTAGTTGGCCAGCCACGCTTTTGTATTGTTGCGCATGTTTGTGTTGTACATTTTGTTTGTTAGGCTGTGGTGGGGCATGGTTACTAATGTTGAGTGTGGCAAGTAGTGTTCTATGTGGTGGTCTAGCTGAGTTGATGCCATCAAAAGCTCTTTGTGTTAGGTCTGTAAGAAGATTGTTTGTGGAGTGTAGTGGATTGAACTTCCCTGAAGCCATGTTGTGCTGGAGCTAGAGGTAGAGCGTGTGAGGTCAGATGTAGTACGAGGCGTTCTGAGACTTTGGAGGGGGTGCAAATAAGTGTGATGGGGCGGTGTGAGGAGGGTAGCGTGGGGTCTTTGTTGGGTTTGTGGAATGTAATGATGACACCATGTCTGGTATTGTGTTGTGTGAATAGCTGTAATTTGATATGTTAGTGAGTGCTTGTATGCCTTGTGGTCCTTGTTGTCTGAGGTGTATGTTACTTTTGTTGTCTGGACCACAGGTGGGTGAGTGCTTGAGATTGTTGATGATGTGCTATGTCTGGTTGTTGGTGAAGGATGCATAGTCAGGGTCTGTGGGGAATTGTCTCGTACGTCGCATGACTCGTCGGTCATCATGATGGGGGTTTAGGTGGCTGATATGAGAGAAGTGATTAATGAGAGTGTTTGCTTGTTGTTTGTATGAAGGTATAGCGTCAGTTGTGATTGCGGCATGTGATTGTGTTGTGTTCCCGTTGAAAAGTGTAATGCTGTTTAGTGTTTTGTAAAGTTTTTAGAATCTATTCTGTGATAAAGTGTTTGGAGGTAATTATTCCAATTTCGTGTTTCTTTGTGTTAATGCCATCTATGTTTAATTGAAGAATGTTGAAGTTGTGTGTGCGGTGTATGTTGGGTGATGCTGCACAGGGATGAGGTGGAGGTGAGGGTAGGGGTGAGGAAGAAGGAGATGGGTGAGGTGGTGATGGGGATGGGGATTTAGGTGCTGGAGATGAGGGTATGGATGGATTAGTTGGGGTGGAATGTGAGGGGTTGAGGATATGGATGGTACAAAAAGGATTGGTGGGTTGGAAAAGAGAGGTATGGTGAGTGTAGGTGAGGGGTTTGACTGGGAAAGGGAGGGGCATGAGGAACAGGTTCAGGTGTTTGTGTATTGTTCCGTGGAGGCAAGTGTTGTGCAGGTGAAATGAGTCCTGTTCCTGCATGAATTGCAGATAATTGAACCATTTGTGTGGCAACTCGAACTGATAGGTTTTGAGCTCGTTGAACATATGTATTTGTGGGTGGGTCCTGGGCTGCTCTCAATGTCTCCGGCTAGAAGAAGTCTTTGAGAAGTGACAGCCGGAGAGTCATTTCTTGGTGTAGAAAAACCAGTGTAAAGTGTGTGTGTGGATTTTGAGAGTGTGGTACTTGCCTGGGCGACCGAAGCCATTCCCAGGTTCTCATGCCCCCAAGAAGGGGACAGGGGTTGGCTGTGTCAGTTTGGCTCCCAGGACTGCTCTCCAATGGTCGGCGGCCTGCTGTCCCCCACCGGTCGCAATCTTGTCCCCGGTCGAGAGAGTCGGCAGCCATCCACGGTTGGCAGTCCCGAGAGGTGGATGCACCAGGAAGTCGCCGCCACTCCAGATCCATGTTGTTTTCAAAATATTCTGATCATCCTTAGAGGAGTTTATAATGATCATGATTTTATGATGCTTGCTGTGTATGTATTGCGTATCACTGGCAAGAGACTCGATATGATATTCAAGTTCAATATCAGTTTAGGATAATACTCCTCTCAGTTAAAGGATTGAATTAAAATGTCTTTTAATAATTATAATTATATACAGTATATCTATTACGAGCAAAAAGGTTTAGCAATACTGTTGAGTTCATAGAAAAACAATAATCTTCAGATCTCATGCTTCATGGCTCGGACGGAACCACTACTCCTCAGCTGGCAGTCCCTGGCCTACCCCTTCCACCCCTGGACCTGGCTGGCCATCCTTGTCGGCCTACTTGTGGCCGGACCTGTACTATACTTCTTTGCTGCAGCCAGTTCAAAATGGTAATTAATATATATCGAATATTATGGTTTTGAAGTACCAAACTATATTGTTATATAACATTATTTAGGAATACATTTCTTGTGGTGTGCTTCATACTACCAACCCTATGAGATGATTGTCACCTTACTTTATACGATTAACGTGCATTTACAAATGTTCTTTGGTGTGTAAATTACACATCAATCAATCAAGATCAGCCTATGCCGTGGTAGTGAATAGCTGCACACCTTCTGACTCTAATCCCAGAGTTTTCTCCAGAAGAGGCTCTTGGCCATGACTATTTCTAACCTATGTAACACTCGACATAATCGATTGTTTTCGCTCATCCCTGATATACGATATCTTTTCAGAAGTCTCCTTCTCTCAGAGTTGTCACTTAACTAGACCACCAAATGACCAGGGTCAAATTCAGGGAAACGAGCCACATACCCATACAACTGAAGCAGTCACGAACTAGAAAAAAAATTAAATAGATAAATAAAAAATAAAAATAAAAAAAGGCATTGGACCAGTTTCAGATAGTAGATGATGGCTTAGTATATTGTCCAAACAACGGTAGACCATGATCTTTTAGAGTTCTTTGGCATCTAGGGAGTTGATATATATATTTAAGTCACCCGTCTTACAAGTCATGAAGCACCAGTGTCATATACTGTAGATTCATGAGCTCGTCCTGTTCCATATACTACCGACAGCATTACCTACTTCTTTTGAGAGAATCCATAAGTTTCATAACACCTTTTGCTAGACACATACATAAAGGAAGGCGTGGAGCATGCTACGTCACGTTATAGCCTAAATCAATCGCAAACTGTAATATGCATAACGAAAAACATTGAAAGGTCTACGAAATTGTATAAGTGACTGTATTAATGTTATATAGATACTGCTTAACGTTTTCGAAAGATGCTCTGCTTAACTATTACGTAAATAATTTTGTATTTTAGAACAGAAAATGGAATTGAGATTGTGATAACCTACCCAGTGTAAAGTGTTATTATCAATAAATATATGGAATTTAACCCTTGTCTATCGGGGCCCGACTTAAGTCGGTCTAGAGAAGAAAGGACTATGTGGCGGGGACCGACTTAAGGCGGTGTGCAATTCTGAGCAATATTTGGCTCTGAGAGAGAGACGAGCGGTGGGAGGAGCGTAGGTCGGCTCTGACCGTTCGGCACGGCTCCCACGCCAGCACTGGGCCCTACTCCACACACACCCACACTCACTGCCTCGCTACACAGGGAATTATGTAAGGAAATTACCGTATTTTAGCGATTTTGCCCTTCGGTTGCACGATCGTTGCAAGAGAACGCGTGGCCGTAGAAGGATGGTTCTGGTGTCATTGGAAAGCTCAATTATCGCCCTTTCAGGGATACATAATTGTATTACGCTCTGGCTCTTGTTTATGCATGAAAAAGAGCACGGAAACAAGGTCGTTTAGGGTATAACCACCCGCTTGGCGGGTAGTAGAAGTTACTGACGGGCCCGCTCGTAAGGCGTTAATATATGGATTTAAGTTAATATTTTGGATGGAATATGAATTATAGTTTACGGTATATACTTTCAGATTAGGATGAAAACTAAATTCATACTATGCCATTGTCATTTGATATACACTTCCACTGGAGGCCAAGTAATCTGCTGTATAGAGATAATAATTTATGATAAGCCCCTTTTTGTTTTATTCTGCTTACTTCCAAACAATTTTACTCAGCTTACCATGAACCTGTTAAGATTCAGACAGAAGTTGGAGGAGGTTATGTTTTTGCCTCGGTTTGTCTGTGAACAAGATATCTAAAAAAGTAAGCTGAGAAAGTCTTTAACTTCTGTACTTCTAAAGATCCTTTCTAAGCTCAGTAAAAACTTTTGGCAGAAACTTTGGTATACGAAAGAAGTCATCGTCTGAGTGATAGGCTTAAAACTATGTCTCCATCACATACCCTCGACCTTGGTACACTGTTTATGACCTAATAATGCAACGTGTGAAAGTTTTAGCCACTAAAATCTTTCATGAAATAAGGTATTTCAAAACGGCATATAGAGATAATTATATTTCAGTTCTTTAATACATGTGTGAATGAATATTATATATTATATTGTAATAAGCTTGACTACAATGTTCATGGTAGTGTGTGTGTGTGTGTGTGTGTGTGTGTGTGTGTGTGTGTGTGTGTGTGTGTGCTATTATATATTATATTGTAATAAGCTTGACTACAATGTTCATGGTAGTGTGTGTGTGTGTGTGTGTGTGTGTGTGTGTGTGTGTGTGTGTGTGTGTGTGTGTGCTATTATATATTATATTGTAATAAGCTTGACTACAATGTTCATGGTAGTGTGTGTGTGTGTGTGTGTGTGTGTGTGTGTGTATATGTGTGTGTGTGTGTGTGCTATTATATATTATATTGTAATAAGCTTGACTACAATGTTCATGGTAGTGTGTGTGTGTGTGTGTGTGTGTGTGTGTTACTCAGTTACTTGTTCGTCAAGGGGAATCCACGCAATGCGAGCTAAGCTCATTATTATCGCGCCTCCTTAACTGGGAATGTATTGCGTGAAATGCATGTTAAGTGTTTTATGTACTGTTGGAATGGCTGTGGATGTGTGTGTAGTCTGTATTTAGCCATTTGGCGACATCGGAAACGAAGGCTTAGGGTGGATCTGTATGGTACCATTCTCACTATAGATGGTACCGTCTCGCCCGAAGGCTTAGGTAGCCATCAGCTTAGGTGAACCATATGATACCCATCTCGCCTTGTACCATTTTTGCCAACCCCAGATGGGACGTCACAACGTCGTCCACTTATTCCAGGTACCTATTTACAGCTAGGTGAACTGAGGCTAACACATGAAAGGAGACAAGCCCAATTTGTCTCCGCCCGGCCGGGGATTGAGCCCCCGACCCCTCGTGTGTGAGACGAGAGCTCTACCTACTAGGCTACGGGCTGTGTGTGTGTGTGTGTGTATGTGTGTGTGTGTGTGTGTGTGTGTGTGTATGTGTGTATGTGTGTGTGTGTGTGTGTGTGCTATTATATATTATATTGTAATAAGCTTGACTACAATGTTCATGGTAGTGTGTGTGTGTGTGTGTGTGTGTGTGTGTGTGTGTGTGTGTGTGTGTGCTATTATATATTATATTGTAATAAGCTTGACTACAATGTTCATGGTAGTGTGTGTGTGTGTGTGTGCTATTATATATTATATTGTAATAAGCTTGACTACAATGTTCATGGTAGTGTGTGTGTGTGTGTGCGCGCGCACGTGTGTATGTGTTTGTGAGTGTTTGGTATGGTTGTGTGTATGTATATTTAGTATTTATGTGTGCATAGTATGTGTGTGTGTGTGTGTGTCTTTGTATGTCTGACACACAAAGATGATCTACTAACAACTTACTAAGTGCTACTTAGCGCTACGATCGATTGATTTACGTTAATGCTAACATGAGTTATAATTCTCTTTAGCGCCACACACAAATATATATTTTTGAACATAACCTAAACTTTTTACCACCTTGCCGGCACCCCACAACCTATGGACGATGTTCCATTACACTTAAGGATATCTCTCGACCATGATGATAATTTCCCCACAAAGCGTGACATGTTAACGTTGTGTGACGTGTTGGGATCCACTTCGTGGATGAGTGAAAGCCCCTTAACCCGGGAAAGTCGAGCGTCCTAATAAGAGGTTTGGTGGTGGAAGGTGAAGGTCCTCATATGATCCAAGGCCTAAAAAAGCCTTTTAAAAAAACCTAGTGGCACTCAAAACAAAGCAATATATGATTAGGTAAGATAATTCCCCTCCATTACTTGCTACCATTCCGACAAATGTGTCCCCCCCCCCTCCTCAATTATCACCTATCTTTCCTCTTATTCCGTCTTTTATCGGGTAATTTCCAACGCAAATTTCCATCTTGCGGTCTCTATAGCATGGGCGAGGCATCTAGAGATCCTTGCAACAGAGAAACTTCTACTTAGAGTCGTCAGTGTCGCTTAACCCGGGAACTGCGGGAAGACTCTTTAGAGTTCGGCCGGCGGACTGCGGGAAGACTCTCTGGAGTAAGTAAAACTAAAAATCAACTTTTTACATCGAAAATTTTTTTTTTTTTTTTTTTTTTTTTTTTTTTTTTTTTTTTTTGGCCCCTGGGCCATGCAAAATCTCAGTCCTCTACCTCCCCTCCTTCCCCACTTTCCTCCTATTCCTCAGTTATCACCTATTTTCCCTATTATTCCCTTATTCTGAGGTATATTTTCGTGCTAACATTAGCGAGTTGCAAGCAGGGTGTTGTCATCACTGATGGCCATCGAGTGCAAGAGAGAGAGAGAGAGAGTATCGATCGACTGTGTCTCAGTGGCCTTGGGGGAAATTGGCGGGAAAGGAGTTTGCCTCACCCATAGATTATACAACTCGCGGGCTATATCTCCGATTTTGACCATCCAAACGCTGTTTTCACTCGTTTTATTGTTGTTTCAGGTTAATACCTTTATAATCAACCCATAATAGGCGCATATGGATAATTATTAATGCTATTAATGGTACAATGAATATTTTAGTGACGAAAAACCTCAAATACGTCAGCACAGGGGGAGGTTTTCATTTACCCCCGTGCGCACTTCAGAGGTTAAGAACTCGGGAGGAGAGGATATATGCCGCCGCGGCTCCCCCCTCTTGAATGGACCGGTCGCCACTAATACGTCTTTTTCACCCCCTATATACTATTCCCACTTATTTTATTGCTTTAGATGTTAATATCTTCATATTAAACGTAAAATAGGCGCATATGAATAAGTAATAACGATATTAATGGTAAAATGATTTTTGTCGGGAATGAACCAAAATACCTCCGCATGGCGGGACGTTTTAAATCCCGTAGTCCAGCCTTTGCCGGGTTAATGGAAGCCACATACAGGATTTTTGCCGTGGGTGGCCGCGATTTCAGTAAAAAATTGCGTCTGGACCGATTTGCCAGGATTTTTACTGATGTAGGATGGTGGAAGGACGTAAAATCAACGGAAATCATTATGATGAAGTAACCACAGAGATGGGGTATATTCGAAAAATGTAAGAGTATTTCAAACAATCTGGGCCGATATACAAAAAAAACAGAGGCAGACAAAGCGCAGAGGGGACTAAGGACACCGCCGACAGAAGTGTGTCAGTTCGTACGACACCCTCAGAAGTGTAGAAAAAAGGGAACTATACCTGTCCCTGCCACGTCGGAACATGGGTGCCCCACCAACACCTGCGCGTCCGACCCTCGAGCCACCGACGCATCCCCAACGCACACCCATGCGCAGGGTTGTTATTGGCACGCATTTCCGATGGAAGGCCTCACTAGCATCCATACGCTACCACGAACATTAAATGCAGCATGAACATCTTGTCACACTAGCCGACCCTGGGAATTATTGTACCTTGCACCACGTGTGGCAAACAACACATTTTTTGTTTCTATGTGAGTGAGGGAGCCAAAAGACAGAACTGCCTGTAGCGTATGCCTCCCCCAGAGGTGAAAGAGAGACAGAGCCAAAATCAAGGGACGTTCGAGCCAACATGCCTGGACACACAGAGTTTGAAGCAATTTAAGTCATAGGAAGAGGGAAAGACTGATTCTGGGAGAGAGTTCTAGAGCTCAGCAGTTGAATAGAAGAAAGTCTTAGAATACCGTTTCACTCATGGGTTGGAGAGTTGCACAGAGTAGGGGTGAGATTGTGTTGCAAGACGGGTACTACGTACCCTACATAGAGGAGGTGGTATACACTGGGAGAGCTCTGAGGAACACTGATTAATGTAGTAGTGATAGAATAGCGAGAGAGATGCAACATTGCGGCGAAGAGAGAGAGAGATTGCAGAGAGTGTGGTGAGTATACAGGAGTTAATGATACAAAAGGTTTTCCTTTCTACTTACTCTAGGAGTGCAGTGTGAAAGGATCCTCTCCACACATGTGAACAATACTCAATACAAGGACGCACTGTGCCCCTGTACAGAGCCAGAAGCTGCGCAGGGGTAAAGAACCCATTGAGGCGGTTGAGCACACCCAGCTTCTGGGAGGCTGCCTTACCAAGACTGGTAATATGGTCCTTCCAAGTTAGAGCAGAAGAAAAGCAGACACCGAGAATATTGAGAGAAGATGAAGGATGGATTTTTGTATTGTTGAAGTGTAAGGGATAGTCCACTGGCAGTTCCGAACGGGTAGTAAGATGAAGAAATTGGGTTTTGAAAGCATTAAAGGTAACAAGATTTTCTCTGCCCCAATTGGAAATAGTAGTTAAATCAGAAGATAAGTGTTGCATGGCTTCATTACGTTTGTATTTGAGGGATTGCTGGCTGGGGCGTTCAGGAAAACTAATTGAGTAGTGTAAGGTAGAGTCGTCTGCGTATGAATGGATGGGACTGGAGATACAGTTGAGAAGATCATTTATGAAAATTAGAAAGAGAATGGGAGATAGGATAGAGCCCTGAGGAACACCGGAGTTGATAGTATGAGGAAGTGAGCGATGGCCGTCCACAACCGCAGCTATGGAACGGCCGGAAAGGAAATTAGAGACAAAGGCATATATGGAGGCTTAGAAACCGAAGGAGGGTAGTTTAGAAAGTTAAATTTGTGCCAGGGTCTATCGAAGGCCTTCGATATGTCTAGTTCAATAGAAAAGGTCTCACCGAAGTCCCGAAAAGAGGATGACCAAGAGTTAGTAAGATATGAAAGAAGATCACCAGTAGAGCAACCTTTAAGGAAGTCATACTGGCGATCTGAGAGTAGATTATGAGAAGAGAAATGCTTAAGAAAGTTGGAAGCAAGAATAGTTTAAAAAACTTTAGAGATACAAGAGATGAGAGCAATTGGATGATAGTTGGAGGGGTGAGAGCGGTCACCCTTCTTTGGGACAGGTTGAATGAGACCAAGAAAAGAGGACGTTAGAGGAGAGACAGAGACGAGAGAGTTTGCCTAAGCAGGGAGTCAGCATGGAAGCACAGTTTTTTAGTACAACAGTACTAGGAACACAGTCTGGACAGTACGCCTTCTTAGTATTAAGCCCAGAGAGGGTAGAAAATAAATCTTTAGAAGAGATTAGGATATTAGGAATAAGTAGGAGAGAGGAGGGTAGAGAGGAAGGAATAGCACCGGAATCATCCAAGGTGGAGTTTCTAGCAAATGTTTGAGCGAAGAGTTCAGCTTTGTCAGAGGAAGAAGTGATGGTTGTGCCATCAGAGTGGAAAAGGGGAAGGAAAGATGAGGAAGAAATATTTTTGGAGAGGTTTTTGGCTAGATGCTAGAAAGTTTGGGAAGAGCTAGAGTTGGATAGTTCAATGCATTTATTATTAATGAAAGCGTGTTTGGCAAGTCGTAGAACAGATTTGGCTTGATTCCGGGCAGAAACATAATAAGAATAAGATTTTTGAGTCTTAAGGCATCGGTACCGTTTGAATGCTTCCTCCATGTTGCGGACAGCATTAGAACAAGCGTGAGTAAACCAATATTTGTTTGCATTAGACTGAAAGAAAGAAAATGGAATATATGCTTCCATGCCCGAGAGGATTACCTCGGTAATGACTTCAGCACTCTCCGAGGGTCCCAGGCCACGGAAGCAAAAGTAATCCATGGAAAATCAAAGAAGTACTGCCGAAGAGCCTCCCAGTTGGCAGCGCCAAAGTGCCACAAGCGACGTCGGTTGGGAGGATCGGGAGGCCATACTGGAGAGATAGGACAGGTGAAAGATATTAGTTTATGGTCAGAGGAGCCCAAAGGAGAGAAAAGATTTACAGTATAAGCAGAAGGGTTAGAGGTTAGAAATAAGTCAAGAATTTTGGGCCGATCTCCGAAGCGATCCGGGATACGGGGGGGTTGCTGGACTAATTACTCTAGGTCGTTTAAGATACAAAAGATGTAGGCTTGTTCACCAGGTTGGTCAGTGGAAACAGAGGCAGGCATCCTGTTTTTTGTCTCCTTCATACACATAAAGATAAAGAAAATACAGATATCTTCATCAACTGAACCCTTTTAGTGTGGGTGACATCTATGTTGTGATATTCTAGCTATATTTAGACGATTTATAGCCTTTAGAAAGGATCTGTAGTGGCTAAAATGGTTAATTGAGATAGTAGCCTTATTATTGCTAGAGGTCCTTCCTAAACTGAACAAAATCATCTCGTAACAGCCAGCATATAATGAAAAGACGTCACCCGTACTGAAAGTGTTAATGAAAAATTAACTTGTGTTCCTTAAATGAGGCCAGGGAAAACGCTTAGATGTAAGTATAACAACAATCGTATCTTTACCTGAGAAACTGTGTGCTAAAAATGTGTTCAGCATACAGAAGGATAGATACAAACTGTTCCATTGGCTTTGACAGCGGTGACGAGATTTCGAGTCTGTCCCAACTTGGATTCAGCTGGTTTTACGCATTCGGCCTACACTTCCGAGAGCCCCAGTCAGTGCAGCCTCTTATGACCAGCACTCGGACCTTCACCATGTTCCTGTGGCTCTACACAGTCATCCTCACTGTAGCTTACTCCACCAACCTCACCGCCTTCCTTATGGTCCAGAAGCCCCCGCCCGCCATACAGACCATCAAGGAACTGTATGAATCTGGCCTGGAGGTGGCGGCGCTGGGGACGGTTCATAAGTATGCTCTGGCGGTCTCAACAGATAAGTATATGAAGGTAACTATAATATAGAGGGGATTATACAAACAATTTTGATACTGGTTGGCATTGGTTTCACGGATTCTAAATGTTGTCATTGAGTTAAATGTCCATTTGTTATTGGGTTCGAGCCCTGGCTGGGTCATGTCACAAAAATATAAATATTTGTTATGTTCTAATTGTTTATTCAATTAGGCCTTCAATGTGCCCCAGATGACAAGTATCCTACTCTAGTACTTAGTTGCTAGTGTTTGTATGTGAGGTGTATTTATGTATGGCATCAAACTACGTGACCACGAGTCAGAGCGGGTGGTGGTGGATATAATTGAAATCAAATGAAGCCATTACTTTTAAGCTACTCGGTGGTCTAGTGGTTTAGGTGTTGGAGTGCTGCACTGTTGGCCTGGGTTCGAGCCTTGGCTGAGTCATGTCACAAAAATATTAATAAAATGTATCAATAGTATGTTAGTTCATGAACTTGCAAAAACAAATAATGATATATAGTTTCGAAGCACAATATACATAAATCAAACCACCAATTGAAATAATGTGAAATACCAGTTATATTGATGTTGTTCGAACTATATTCAGTTGGTTACCAAGCTACATTTGTGCAAACTCTGCTCTCGGTCCAGACAGACAACACACAGTAATAACATGTGTTTACTTTCATTGAGAGTAAAATGCTATACAGGTGTCAATAGGTGATATATTATATGCCGATGATTTATAATAGTACACCAAAATAATATGGTTGTTGTCTACAAAAATACTACAATACATGATAATTGTCTTATTCAAAATCTTCTTTGGATTCCCCAGGTTTGGATATGCATTTTTATATAAATTGGCATACTATTTTCGGAGGAGTGGATAGAAGCTATCTGTATACTACTGTATATTTTTGAATATATATATACAGTATATATAATTATATAGATATATATAAATATATATATATATATATATATATATATATATATATATATATATATATATATATATATATATATATATATATACTGTATATATTGTAAATCGTTCTCATCTACAAGAAAAGATCGTGAAACATTAAGCTTATTACCATAGAAATTATTGATAATAAATTATTGTTGCCTACACAGGGACTTCTGCACGTTTACGCAGTGTACGACTCTAAAAAGGACGCCTTTGCCAGAGTGTTACGAGGGGAATCTGTTTTGTTGCAGAGTAACAGCTTCGTCAACTTTTACACAGCCACAAGGTTCAACGTCCGAGGCGACCCAAGAGTTAGGACCATGAAGGTAAACAACAGTGTACTAAGACAGTTCAACCCACAAGATCCTCAAAACACACACACACACACACACACACACACACATACACACACCTTCAAATTCTGATGAAGTATATTTCTGAACCCCTCTAACATCTTAATGAAACTTATTTATCTGTTGACAGTAGCCACATTATTTGGCACTATTTGGGTGAACTGTTATTTGTGGTACTGCCTGGCTCGGTAGGAAGTTGTCAACTAGCTCCACATTTTGTGTTGCCCTTCACCAAGCACCTGTTAAAATTACACGCGATTATATACACGATCGCGTATATAATAACTTGAAGTTAACACAAAGTTTCCAAATGTATATAGTCGATTCGCATGCAAATAGGTGTTTGGTCCAAACCACTTATATACTCGATCGCGTGTAAACTGTTTGAGGGGGTTAAGTTGTTTAAAGTAAGATCTGTATTAAGACTAATACTTCTGAAATTCTTCACCGACTTCGAATTTATTTAATTTACAGATTAATATAATAGCTATTACCGAAACATTAACGTTAAAGAACAACTTATATTAATTAGCAGAGAATGTCTGACCAAGCTATATATATCTAGACCATCTGTTAGATCTGTAAGGAGCTGCTCATCCATCTGCTTCTGCTCTGGAACCGAACTCTAGTTCTATCGATTGTTAGTCAAGCTAAGGGGGGTTACTGTTTTTTGCTATCTTTCTCTCCTTTTCTCTCTTTCCCTGGCTTGTATCCATTCGGCCCCATTCAGCCAACATTTTTAAGACGTTTATCCCCATCCAGGTGTCGATTATCGCTCGCCAGCATTGTATAGAGAAATCCGGCTTCGCCGGAGAAATTTTTCTATCGAAAAATGTACACATTTAGCTTGCTGTCAAAACAAAAATATACATATCCTGGCTCGCTACCGCTTGCCAGGAAATATCGACACCTGGATGGGGGTAAACGTCTTAATAGTAGGCTGAATGGGGCCGAATGGATACAAGCCAAAGAGAGAGGGAGAGAGATAAAAAAAGCGAGGTGTGCTCCCTTAAGGAATGCGCCACAGTATAGATCCTGTAGGAAGAGAGAGTGGCCGTCTTTATCTGTGGACGCCATTTGGTTAGTTAACCCCTTCTGTACCGCGACGTCCCTTTCATCATATTTGGGTAACTATTAGACGATTTTATTCAACTTAGGAAGGACGTCTACCCATTCAAAGGCTAAATTATCTCGATCAATCCTTTTTAGCGAGCATACTTGTATATCCTTCCTAAGCTTCATAAAATCGGCTAAATGTTACTGAAATAAAATAAACAAGACGTCGGCGGTACAAAAAGGGTTAACAGTGCAGTGATATTTTATTTTTGATTATATAGAAATTAGATCCAAAGAGCTAACAATTATCCTGTAGTTGTTTAGCCGAATGTTTATGATTAGTATGGCCACATTTGCGTGTAAAGAAGAGCTAATGACACCAGTGGTCCCAATATGGCGGAGGTTGGCGGATCTCTGTTAGTAAAGAGTATATATGCCACAGACAACCACTTTTCTTGGTAGCTTTGGTACCCCCCCCCCCCAACCCCCTCCCCCTTGTTGACTTAGCCTACCCTCAAAATTCACAGTCACCTTTATTTCGAATCAACCTAAACTGACAACTTTCCCTCTCAGCTCAAACTCACTTCCAAAACCTACTCCTTACATAAGAACATAAGAACATAAGAAAATGGGAGTCTGCAGAAAGCCGATTGGCCTAAGCAAGGCAGATCCCTGTCCCACACAACCCCAATTACAAAGCCCAATTATAGGCTCAACACTCTAATACCCTGAGGATCATCTTACCAAAACGGTTAGAGATTAACGCAGGATTACGGGGGTCTGCAGAGCGCTGATTGGCCCAACCCTGCTGATCCCCCTTCACACCCAACCCTTCTCGTCCATATGCTTATCCAATTTTATCTTAAAGCTCCCTATCGTTTTTAATCCCACAATAGCACTTGGTAGTCCATTCCACCCATCTACAACTCTGTTACCAAACCAATATTTGCCTATAGCTTTTTCTGAAACGGAATTTATCTAATTTGAAACCATTGGTACGAGTTCTTTCGCTATCACTGAGCTTTAGTACATTTGTCATATCCCCTTTGTTAATCCCACTAACCCACTTGAACACCTCTATCATATCCCCTCTAACTCTGCGTCTCTCTAATCTCTATCACAACTTATCTCTACACAACCTCGCCTCTCAACTCTACACCTCACCCGTATTTCAAATCTACCTCAACTGTCAAGGCAATTTATTTGTTTATCTCAATTTCTGATTTTTTCTCTGGGTAACGATTGGTATTTTTAGAGTAATTAGCTTAAGTTAGATGAGTTAAGCTGAGGACAGTTTAATTGCATTTGTTGTGGAAAATTATATGTTAGGTTGGTCTTAGTATTTTGCTTGGTAGGGTGAGACATTACGGCATCAGATTGAGATGCGAAAGTAAGATTATGTTATTATAGCATATGGTGTTAGAAGACAGTGGTGGAACGAAAGTCACTGATTGATTATACTGTATATGTGTGGATGAACGAATGAAGAAATCTGTGCTGGATGCTAGAGGGTGTATAGGGGTATTGGAGGGGGTCTGTCTGATCATTATGTATATATGTATATATTATGTAAGCTATAATTAGGATACAAAAGAAGTGGGTGAGGAGAGCTGGAGGGAGGCGAGAGGAAGGTGGAATGGTGAGGAGGGTGGAGAGGCTACAGGAGGAGGAAATCAGGGAAGAGTACAGGAGAGCAGTAGAAAGACGACTAGGTGGGTTCGACCTGGAAGATATGGAGGAAGTAGAGGAGATGAGCAAGGTGTTTAAGGAAGAGGTCTGTGCAGCATGTGAGGAGGTGTGTGAAGTGAGGAGAAGAGGGAGGGGAGTGAAATTTACAGCATGGTGGACAGAAGAGGTAAAAATAGCTGTGGAAGACAAGAAGAAAGCGTATAGAGAGTGGTTGGGTAGTAGAGGGAATGAAGATTTGGAGAGGCAGAAGCGAGCGAGGTACGTGGAGAGAAAGTGAGTGGTGAAGAGAGTAGTGAAGGAAAGTAAGAGAAGAGTAGATGAGGAACTTGGAAGGAATCTGAGTGTAAAATGGAGGGAGTGTAAGAAACTGTTCTGGAAAGTAGTCAAGAAAGTTAGGGAAGGTACCAAGGGAAACAGTAAGGGTGTGAAAGATAAGAATGGGAGAATGCTAGCCGAGAAGCAAGAGAGAGTCGAAAGATGGAGGGAGTACTTCAACGAGTTGCTAAATGTAAGGGATGAAGAGCCAGCAACCACAGTTGGATATGGTATGGGAGGGAGAAGAGGAGAAGTAGTGGAGGAGGAGGTGGGAATCAAGAGGTCAGATGTGTGGGAAGCCATGAAAAGAGTGAAGTTGGGGAAAGCACCAGGAACAGATGGAGTGTGTGGGGAAATATTGAGGTATGGTGGTGAGATAGTGATCGAATGGGTATGGAAATTGTGCAAACTAGCATGGGAGAAGGAGAGTGCACCCGATGACTGGAAGACTGGCATAATAGTCCCTCTATATAAGGGCAAAGGGGAAAGAAGAGTGTGTGGTAACCACTGAGGAATATGTTTTCTAAGCATAGTAGGGAAGGTGTACAGTAGGGTAGTGATTGAGAGAGTGAGAATGAGAACGGAGAAATGGATAGGCGACGAGCAGGGAGGTTTTAGGAAGGGAAGAGGACGTGTAGATCAGATATTTACCCTGAATTGTGTTGTGGAGAAATATCTGGAGAAGCAACAAAAGGTGTAAGTTGCCTTTATGGACTTGAAGAAGGCCTATGACAGAGTGGATAGAGAAGGTATGTGGAAAGTACTTAGAATATACGGAGTAGATGGCAAGTTGTTGAAAGCAGTGAAGAGCATGTATGAGGGTGCAAAGGCGGCAGTACGTGTGGAGAATGAGCAGAGTGAGTTCTTTGACCTGAATGTTGGGTTGAAACAGGGGTGTGTGATGTCCCCGTGGTTGTTTACTGTATATATGGATGGAGTCATGAAAGAAATACTAGGAAGAGCAGTGGATGTTAGTGTATCGCTGAAAAGGGAGGGAAATGAGTGGAAGCTGCTTATACTGCTGTTTGCGGATAATAATAATAATAATAATAATAATAATAATATTTATTCAGTTAGCAATTTACAGAGTTGGTACCACATAGTATGTTAGAAATATGACATGTACCAGCCTTGCATAATTCCAACTAAGGATAGCCCAATAAGGCTGTTAGGCATATTTCCATTGGGGTCCTTGTGGGATTAGGTTAGCTGGGGAAAATGGGGAGGATAAAGAAATAGATACTTTAGAGAAAGGATTTCTAGGGGGTTATTTTAAGATACCTTACATCCTATAGTAAATATCAGTATGACACAGTTCTGATGAGCGATAATGAATGGGAGTTGTAGGGTCTGGTAAATGAGTTTGGAACAGTGTGCGAAAAACGAAATTTGAAGGTAAATGCGGGCAAGAACAAGGGTATGGTCTTCGAAAGGGGTGAAGTCACAGAGTGTGAGGTGAAGTTGAAAGGTTAGGTTATGGAGATTGTCAGCTCTTTTAAGTATCTGGGCAGTGTGTTGAGTAAAGATGGGACTATGGATGAAGAAGTGCGGGAGAGGGTACAACAGGGGAAGAGGGTTGTAGGAATGCTGAAAGCAGCAACAAGAAATAGGGTGGTCAGTATGGAAGTGAAGAAATTCTTGCATGACAGTGTGGTAATCCCGACACTGACTTACGGAAGCGAAGAATGGACGTTTGAGAAGAGACTCAGACCAAGAGTGAGAGGGGTGGAAATGAGTTACTTGAGAAGTGTGTGCGGAGTTATATGGAGGGATAAACAGACGAATGAGGAAGTAAGGAGGTGTGGTGTAGAGGTAGATGTGCTGGAAATTGTGAAAAGGAACACCTTGAGATGGTTTGGCCATATGGAACGTATGGGAAGCCAGAGAATGGCTAAGAAGGTGTACGAGAGCGAGGTGGAAGGACAGAGATG
>JBAKBP010003002.1:99902-162969 GCA_037953745.1 Lithodes maja
CTATTACATACATACATATATAATTAATATTTTGTTATAATATATATATATATATATATATAAATATATAAATATATACAGGCTGAGATCCTGTACATTCTTCCGCTCAACACAGTGAAGCCAGTGAGGTCTTGTTCCAGTCTAGGGAGTGAAACATATGAAACACTTACAGTAGAGCTGCAACCAGCCTTCGCCAACTTGCTTTCACAGACACGTGGCTCTTGGTTACTCACTTACGGCTCGGAGCAGTCTCATCTCTGAAATTGCTTCTCCTTTGCGGTTCACTGTCTCATCCCCAAGATTCGGACCCTCACTCTCAGAATGCCATCTATTAAGCAATTAACTCACTAGCCATTGCTCCCCTGTAGCATATTTTGAATATGGTAATATTCGTACAGTACTGTACTTTTTAATGAGAGAACAATTACGGTTTATATGTTGGCGTTTTGGTGGGCTTTGTGGTAATGCACTGATACTAGGTACAGCACAATTCCATCCCAATAATATATCTCCATTGACACATCGGGATTCGAACCCAGGACCATTGGATTACTAGTCCAGTGGCAAGACCACTCCACCACACACACACACACACACACACACACATATATATATATATATATATACAGGGTGTTCCAGAAATATGTGCCGAAAATTAGGGGATGTATTCCTGACACATAATTGAATGTAAATCACTAAATGACCATATAAGCAAATATCAATAGTTGTTGAGTTACAGCACCTAACAGGTCTGCTTGAATGGGTTTTACTCCGGGAATTCCTTGTAAATGAAACATTTACCAAGGACAACGTGATGTATGAACAAAATAAAACAGTATTTCCAGTATGACAATAACATTTACCAAGGACAACGTGATGTATTAACAAAATAAAACAGTATTTCCAGTATGACAATAACATTTACCAAGGACAACGTGATGTATTGTTACGGCTGGATCGGCAATACATATTCGGGATTCTTGATCGTAGGACAGAAATGGCTTATGTGACAACGACACGCTCGATTCCAGTCCCAAATACTATATGCTCCAGACAACAAAAGCACCAACGCCCTACAGAGTTATCGTCTATGGTAACGAGGTACCTTAACTCGGCGAAAGTGTACAACAGGGGTAGGCTATGAGGCTAAACTCCCTCAGACATTTATAGGTTACGTTATTACTAAAGAAATGCAATACTCAAGAAACTACGTTAATATTAAGCCTCTACTAATGTAGAATAGAAGCAGGCTAAAGGTATGACAGTGAAATGCTAAATGACAAATGTACACGCCTACTTGAAAGCGCGTGCACTAGAATAACTGTCCCCTACTAACATGCACTAGCATGTAGCATACAAGATGTTCATGATCCAGTAGATACCTAATAATACACATGGAAGGAACATAAACAGTAGTCACTTATTGTAATAATGAATCTATACTTGGAATAACTAAAAGGTTGCAGGCAACAGTACTGCGCCGGTAGCCTACTACCGCATAGGCTACTTCGCTTCTCTCACTCTGTCTCCCCTCTGAGTCCGTATGCGCCCTACGCAACAGAACTCCGGACACAGCAGCAAAACGACAGTGCAGTTAATTGATACATGAAAGTATTAATAGTGTTGTCTTGTGTGTGAGTAATGTGTATTGTAAAGTGTTACATACATAAACTTAAAGAGAGCTGCAATGCATAGTAAAATAAAGATATATCCCACTCATCATCCCCATGTGTTCTAGCTAGCAGGCCAAGTCACAGGAACAACGAGTCCCAGCACCGAAAGCGAGAACCCAGGAAAAGACTGCAGAGAACACAAGGACAGATAAATTACGTTACTCTACTATACCGGCACTACGAGCGAGCTGTAGTCTCTGGTACTGCACTCGCTCCTGGCTCGGTAGACAAATCAAGGCTAAGTCCTCGCCCCTCTACAGACAACTCCTGGGCATGGTCGGGCTCTTACACATGGCACTAGTCTAGTCACAAATTGGATGATGAGCTGGGCATATAACTCGTGAACATGTAGAACGTTCACCAACTATCCTCATCAAGAAGATCGCTGTTCACATTAACCCCTTAAATCTAATACATGTAAATATATG
This sequence comes from Lithodes maja, assembly GCA_037953745.1. Lineage (NCBI taxonomy): Eukaryota > Metazoa > Arthropoda > Malacostraca > Decapoda > Lithodidae > Lithodes > Lithodes maja. The sequence continues at coordinate 102,004 of JBAKBP010003002.1, forward strand.
CTTGTCCTAAGAGTAATACGAGAGGTGAGTGCTGAAACTCCTTTAGGACCTCAAGGGAAGGGTATGCATTTAAATAGAGAGAAGAATGAAATGAGAGTAATGTCGTCAGAGAGAAAGAGTGCAACCGTGAGAAATTGGGAGAGAGGGCAAGGGATGTTAGAATCTCAAAGGTTCTAGGCAACCTGATCATGGAACACACAGCGAGCCTCCAGGCAATGTGCAGTACGACAACATGGGCAACCCAGGCAGCATAGGCAGGCGGCAATGGACTACCAACCCTGTCGCACCTAGCTATAAGCGCAAGGCTGCCAACCGGTCCATACGTCTGGCAACCACCACTCCGGCAGCGTGGCGCGTTGCTACCCTCTCGCTCTGAAAACTAACTCACTCTCTCTCTCTGAACTCCCATTGTCTTATCTATCAACTTCTCTATTGATACTACATATTAAATGGAAGGTCTCGACATGGCTTAAAACAAAACCCACCACTGGTTAGCACATGACGAGACCTTTGCAGAGATACAAAGAACATAGTTATACGTTGTCACACTCAATATAAGCAGCCAGCACGGTACAGCGGTACAGCGGTACCACACAGTGGCGGTACAGTGGAGTACCAAGGAGTACAATCAGGTTGCGTTGCCACGCACTGGGTGCGTCACAGCCCCCCCAAGATTTTAGATAATCGACCTTAGAAGCATTATCAAAATCTGACAGGCAACCAACCGACCTGCTACCCTTAGCTGCCACTAATTGCAAAAGGTGCACAACAACTGAAGTGTGAATTATACATAAAACACAATATCGCATGCATCATGCTACAACAATAAAGACTTACAAAACTAAAAAAAAAAATTCTCGTTTATTTTATTGTTTTATAATCTTTTTGGACGGCGTTATGATAGCCTAATTTTACTCCTGCTCAACCCACACACCGTGCACGACTATCCTGGATCATCAACCCTTGATAGACAATCTGCTATCACGTTCTCACTCCCGGCAATATGCTGAATGTTGAGATTATACTCTTGGAGCATTAGGGACCACCTGGTCAACCGCATATTCCGATTGTGAAACTGATTTAGGAATTTCAAGGGATGATGGTCCGTATAAATCGTCACTACCGGGCCGTAGGCTGGAACATAAACTTCGAAATGTTTGAGCGACAAAACGATAGCAAGAAGCTCCTTCTCTATAGTCGAGTAATTCCTTTGTGCCGAATTAAACTTGCGAGAAAAGAAGCTCACTGGGTGTTCCAAGCCCTCGGAATCAGTCTGCAGTACACTGCCCCGGCACCCACACCGCTGGCATCAGTCGCCAGCTGAAAACTCCTGGAGAAGTCTGGGGCTCTCAAAATCGGATGTGTACACAGCAGGTGCTTGACTAGGTCGAAAGCCCTCTGACACTCCGCAGCCCAACAGAACTTCACTGACTTCGACAGTAGATCAGTTAACGGTGCTAAGACAGTAGAGTATCCCCGGATGAAGCGCCTATAATAGCCTATCATACCTAGGAACCGCATGACCTGGCGCTTAGTGGTGGGCCTGGGAAACATATTGATAGCCTGTATCCTGCTCAGGGGGGGGCACACCCGGCCTAACCCGACCACGAAGCCAAGATACTGCACAGTAGCCTTTACAAACTCGCACTTCCTCAGGTTCACCACCAGCCCAGCATCGTGCAACTTCCCAAACAGGGTCTCTAAGTGCCTTAGGTGATTTTCAAAATTGTCATCATACACTATCACGTCATCAAGGTAGACCGTGCAGTTAGGGATTTCGTCACAAATATCGTTCATCAGGTTCTGAAACGTGGCAGGTGCGTTCTTAAGCCCATAAGGCATTACGTTACATTGGTAGGTCTTGCCATCTACCACAAAACCACAAACTTGCTTAGCTCGGTCCGACAGGGGTACTTGCCAGTAGCCTTTTACAAGATCAATTTTAGTAAGGTACTTTGCATTCCCTATCTTGTCCACGCTGTCGTCAACTCGAGGCAAAGGGTAAGGGTTGGTAGTGGTCAAGCCATTTAGCCTACGAAAATCTATGCAGAACCGCACCTTGCCGTCAGGTTTTGGCTGCAACGTGACGGGTGATGTCCACTTCACATAACCTTCAGTGATCATCCCTCTCTCAACCATGTACTTTAACTCCTCCCGTAAAGCTGGCAACTTTACCGGGGGCACACGGTAGGGCACTGACTTGAAGGGCACATTATCACCGACGTCCACGTCGTGCGTTACCTGAGTAGTGAGACCTGGGTGTTCGGCGAAAACAGAGGGGTATGACCTGAACAGGCCTAGGACAGCAGCACCCTGGTGCTCAGGCAGGTGACTTACAGCTTGCCTAGCCTCTTGTTCAGTATTCCCCGCCCACTGTTCCGCGGAAATGACACAGTCCCAGCTATCCTCCTCAGCAGCATGACTGTCCCCACCTCCTTCTCCACCCTGGCCGCTGCAGGCCAGCACAGGGACAGTGAGAGGCTCTGAGGGGCGTCTCACATACTCTTTCATGAGGTTAACATGACATAACTGATGTTTTTTTCTACGGTCAGGTGTTGCAACGAGATAATCAAGGTCGGACAGTTTCTTAGCCACCACATACGGCCCAATAAACTTGGCAGAAAGGGGGTGTCCAGGCAAAGGTAAAAGCAACATTACCTCCTGACCCACCGAAAACTCCCGAAGCTTCACCTTGGCGTCATACTGGTGCTTCATGACCGCCTGTACATTAACCAAGTTATTACCTGCCGCTGCCATGCAACCTATAAGTCTCTCCCGGCTCTCAAGGATATATTTAAGTACAGACCCCGGCTTCTCTTCGCCCTCCCAGATCTCTTTCACCATACTTAAAGGTCCTCTCACATTATGGCCAAAGACTAGTTGATTTGGACTGAACCCCAGGCTCTCTCTTGGGACTTCACGTGCAGCGAACAGAACATACGGCAGACCCAAATCCCAATCAGTGTCATGTTCTGCACAGTAACAGCGTAGCATACTCTTCAGGGTCGAGTGCCACCGCTCCAAGACTCCCTGACTCTCGGGATGGTAGGCTGACGACACTACAGAACATATACCGTGCAACTGAAGGGTTTGCTTGAACAATTTGGATGTAAAATTGCTCCCCTGGTCTGACTGCACCTCACGTGGAAATCCATAACGGGAACAGAACAATAATAAGTTTTTAACAACTGCCTTTGCCGAGCCGTTTCTCATGGGGTATGCGTCCGGGTATCTCGTAGCCACATCCATGATTGTCAACAGGAATTTATTGCCACTACTAGTAGGCAGGAAAGGGCCAACCAAATCTACTACAACTTTGCTGAACGGAGGCCCGGTGACAGGTATGGGAAACAAAGGTGCCTTCGGGATTGTCTGGTTAGGCTTCCCCGTTGTCTGGCAGGTCGCACACCCAGCCACCCATGCACAGACATCAGCCTTGACCCCAGGCCACCAGAAAAACCTGCCCAATGCCGCCAATGTTTTTGTTACCCCCAAATGACCCGCCACCGGCACATCATGCGCCAGACACAATAAGGACTCTCTATACTTATTTGGAACAACCACCTGGTCTACTACCCTCGCACTGCCCTCCCACTTCGATTTGGGGTCTAGAAATCTGCGGTACAATATCCTGTTGAGCCTAAAGAAATCTCCCGGCTTCGCATCCCCATCTTCCTCCAACTCTATGGCACCATTGCTATAACGAGCTAGGCTAGCGTCTTGCAGCTGCTGCTCACTAATGTCCCTGGGCGTCAATGCATCAAGATGGTTTTGTAATAAGACATTACCCCGGCTAGTAGGCTCTACTGCCTTAGTGGCTCTCGCTACAGCTCTTGCCTCACGCGAAGTCTTACCCAACTCTGCCTTGTTACACACCATATCTGGGCCAGAGTCAACTCCCGTGTTTATTATAGGTCCAAGTACCGAATCACCGAGAAGTGCAGCAGAATCAATGTCCCTTTTCCTGCCCTTAGCAACCTTCTCCTGATCCTTCCTCCACTGTCCCCGAGGTTGAGTGCTAGGCTGTGCAGGAGCCGCAGAGCGAGATCGGGTTACCACACAGGCCATCTTATCCTGTTGGCACCTCCCAACCCATTCCCGATTCTCACCATCCACATCGGCCGCCCTCTCGGCAACGACTAAGGGTGGAGTCCCGGAAGTGGGCACCGCAAAGTCGTTGCCGAGAAGAAGGTCGACGCCCTCAACTGGCAAACACTCAACGATCCCTACATCCAGCTCCCTGCACACCTCTCCCACTCTCAACTCCAACCTCACAAGTGGGTATGACCTCGTAGCATTTATACCCTGCACCACAACAACTTTGGCCGCATTTATCGGTTTCCCTGTGAAGTTCCTCAACAAAGTTTGCGAAGCCCCCGTATCCCTCAGCAAGTCAACCCTCCGTAGTTCACTCCCCCAGCTCACAAACCCGTGCCCCCGATGGCTACAGAAAGTGTCCCGGACAGGTGTCGAGCCTTCCGTACGCTTCTTTACCGCGTGTGCCTCAGCTGCTGACAACCTACCCCGGGCAGTTGCTGCAGCCTTCAGAGACACACCGATACTGTGAACCAATGACACCGGCTTAGCGGGAGTGTTACTAGGGCACTCACGTGAATAATGGCCTAGCTTCTGACATTTGTAACATTTCACATCCCCAATGGGCTTCTTCCCTTGTGCGGGCGAAGAAGGGGCCTGACCTTTAGTAAACGGGAGAGGCTTGTGTTTGTAGGTGTTATTAGGTGCAATGCATTTAGTGTGGTTATGTGTGTCATAGGATTTGTTATTATCGAAAACTCTGGTGGGTGGGGTATAGCGCCCCTTCTGCCCTGACTCAGCCCTCTGAGCGGCACCGCAACCACGAATCAATGATAATCTGAGGTCTGCCATCTTGGCAGCCTCCTCTACTGTCTTGGGACATTTTTCCTTAATGTTCAGCGTTAGATCGGTTCCAGTACATTTGTAAAACTGTTCCAGATAGAAAAGTTGCTTAATTTCCTCAGCCGACTCTGCGTGCTCGGACCGAAACCAGTTATTACCTGCATCTGTTAAGTCCCGTGCGTGCTCCATAAAACTGACGTCGCTCTTCTTATTCACGCCACGGAACTTCAATCTATAAGTTTCGGGTTGCAGTTCGTAGGCCCGGAGCACAGCCTCCTTCACCAGTCCATACACTACACTCTCGTCCAGTGACAGTGCATCGTAGGCTTTCAACCCCTTACCCACTAGACGTGATGAAACTAATGCTGCCCATTTAACCTCCGGCCAGTCATACTCACGACACTTCTTTTCGAAACGAGCAAAAAACTCAGTCACTGCTGTCTCATCAAATGCAGGTACTAACTTAATTAAATGCGAAAGTGAGTCTGTAACCCGGTGCCCACCACCGAGATGACGCCCTGTGGTCTCTACTCTAGACTTCTCGACATCCATTTCAGCCTGGTACCTGGTTGCATCCTGATTGGCTTGGATTCTAGCAACCTCTATGCGTTCTATACTAGCCTGTTGTATCTGAGTCTCCTGCAGCTTAATCCGTTCTATACTAGCCTGTTGTATCTAAGTCTCCTGCAGCTTAAACTTAGCTAGTTCTAGCTGAAATAACATCTCAGGAGACAGGCCTGGGGGGGGAGAGCACAAAATGGGGGATCCACACCGAGACGTGTTTACGGGTAAGCCAGCTTGCCCTTGAGAACCCTCCTGCTGCATCGTGCTAAGACTCGCTGGCTGAGGGCCCAGCTCAGGGGTAGAGTGGAATGGAGGCTTGGAGGGAACCCCCCAAGACCCCACTCCACCCACCGCCCCATCGCCATCACCCAACAAACATGCCACCAAATTCTTCTTGGGCCAACTGTCAGGACAGTCCCGCCCCAAAACCGTGGCTAAACAGCGAAGACCGTAACAATCAATAGCCTGCAGGCGCTGTTCGGTCAAAGGTGTCTGCAAAAATGCCCGGGCATCCCTCTCTCCACTTATAACACTCCCCTCCCTAAATATCTGTTGTACTTGCTGGTCACTAGGCTGTACCGTGTTATCCTCCCCCGTAAATGATGAGTCATTAGACATAGTGCTGGTTATACAATTGCTGTTCATAAAAAAAAAAAAAAGTGCTTATTACTAATTGCAGTCTCGACTCACAAAATGTTAAAGATGCTTGAATGACTCTACTCTAGACACCCCTAACGAAACAATCTGCAAGTCCACCAATACAATAATGACACAATAAAAATTCCTCCAATATGCAAGAAAATTCTAGCCAGCTCTACTAGGTAGCATAGAATAGTTCTCCAAAAAACATGTGATAGGATACTACTGAATCTTGTGCAAGGTCGCCATTTTGTTACGGCTGGATCGGCAATACATATTCGGGATTCTTGATCGTAGGACAGAAATGGCTTATGTGACAACGACACGCTCGATTCCAGTCCCAAATACTATATGCTCCAGACAACAAAAGCACCAACGCCCTACAGAGTTATCGTCTATGGTAACGAGGTACCTTAACTCGGCGAAAGTGTACAACAGGGGTAGGCTATGAGGCTAAACTCCCTCAGACATTTATAGGTTACGTTATTACTAAAGAAATGCAATACTCAAGAAACTACGTTAATATTAAGCCTCTACTAATGTAGAATAGAAGCAGGCTAAAGGTATGACAGTGAAATGCTAAATGACAAATGTACACGCCTACTTGAAAGCGCGTGCACTAGAATAACTGTCCCCTACTAACATGCACTAGCATGTAGCATACAAGATGTTCATGATCCATTAGATACCTAATAATACACATGGAAGGAACATAAACAGTAGTCACTTATTGTAATAATGAATCTATACTTGGAATAACTAAAAGGTTGCAGGCAACAGTACTGCGCCGGTAGCCTACTACCGCATAGGCTACTTCGCTTCTCTCACTCTGTCTCCCCTCTGAGTCCGTATGCGCCCTACGCAACAGAACTCCGGACACAGCAGCAAAACGACAGTGCAGTTAATTGATACATGAAAGTATTAATAGTGTTGTCTTGTGTGTGAGTAATGTGTATTGTAAAGTGTTACATACATAAACTTAAAGAGAGCTGCAATGCATAGTAAAATAAAGATATATCCCACTCATCATCCCCATGTGTTCTAGCTAGCAGACCAAGTCACAGGAACAACGAGTCCCAGCACCGAAAGCGAGAACCCAGGAAAAGACTGCAGAGAACACAAGGACAGATAAATTACGTTACTCTACTATACCGGCACTACGAGCGAGCTGTAGTCTCTGGTACTGCACTCGCTCCTGGCTCGGTAGACAAATCAAGGCTAAGTCCTCGCCCCTCTACAGACAACTCCTGGGCATGGTCGGGCTCTTACACATGGCACTAGTCTAGTCACAAATTGGATGATGAGCTGGGCATATAACTCGTGAACATGTAGAACGTTCACCAACTATCCTCATCAAGAAGATCGCTGTTCACATTAACCCCTTAAATCTAATACATGTAAATATATGCTTGTCCTAAGAGTAATACAAGAGGTGAGTGCTGAAACTCCTTTAGGACCTCAAGGGAAGGGTATGCATTTAAATAGAGAGAAGAATGAAATGAGAGTAATGTCGTCAGAGAGAAAGAGTGCAACCGTGAGAAATTGGGAGAGAGGGCAAGGGATGTTAGAATCTCAAAGGTTCTAGGCAACCTGATCATGGAACACACAGCGAGCCTCCAGGCAATGTGCAGTACGACAACATGGGCAACCCAGGCAGCATAGGCAGGCGGCAATGGACTACCAACCCTGTCGCACCTAGCTATAAGCGCAAGGCTGCCAACCGGTCCATACGTCTGGCAACCACCACTCCGGCAGCGTGGCGCGTTGCTACCCTCTCGCTCTGAAAACTAACTCACTCTCTCTCTCTGAACTCCCATTGTCTTATCTATCAACTTCTCTATTGATACTACATATTAAATGGAAGGTCTCGACATGGCTTAAAACAAAACCCACCACTGGTTAGCACATGACGAGACCTTTGCAGAGATACAAAGAACATAGTTATACATTGTCACACTCAATATAAGCAGCCAGCACGGTACAGCGGTACAGCGGTACCACACAGTGGCGGTACAGTGGAGTACCAAGGAGTACAATCAGGTTGCGTTGCCACGCACTGGGTGCGTCACAGTATTAACAAAATAAAACAGTATTTCCAGTATGACAATAACATTTACAGTAAATGTTCAAAATTCCGCCCTCCTTGTTCGATGCACGCTGCAGCCCGTCGCAGAAGTGACTGACGCACACGGTCGAAGACTCCAGGATTGTTTCGTACACGTGCCACGCTGTCCTCCACACGGCGCCACAATTCCTCACGGTTTGGGATGTCTGTAGCGTACACCTCGCCTTTAATGTGTCCCCACAGGTAGAAGTCAAAGGGAGTGATGTCAGGAGACCGGGGTGGCCATGACACTGGGCCGCCTCGCCCAATCCATCGTCCGAGGCAGACCTCGGAGGTGCTGTAACTCGAAAACTATTGAGAATTGCCAATATGGTCATTTCGTAATTTACAATCAATTATGTGTCAGGAATACATCCCCTGATTTTCGGCACATATTTCGGGAACACCCTGTATATATATCAGCTATTGATCTTGTCCGTGGAAAACGGAGGCGAATAATAAAGAGAAACACCAGGGCGTGATAGAATAGCCCGATCATCTTGTCTATATTTATTGCAATGTTTTGGAGACACACTTACTCCATCATCAGGCAAATCTAAAAATAACAGCTACACACACATGTAAGAAAACACTAGTATCATAGTGCATTACAATAATTTCATAAAGCCTAAAGAACAATGACATAGTATGAGAATATGAAGAAAGACATATTGTAAATTGGTGATACAGAGACACCAAGATTCATAGATGACAGAATAAATACCACAAACATTATAAGTTAATCACAACACTTTTAAACACTATACATACGGAAACACGAAAAATAACTTACATTATGAAGGTGTTAAAAACACAAGAGGTCTGTTGATTTTTCATTGCTACCTAATGAAGGTTTTAGTTTCACTGATATTAGGGACTCCATTACTGTGAGTTCCTCTCCGTATCGACACGACTGGAGAACTGAGAAATTATCCTGGAGGAGGGGGTGATTTGCGTCTCGGCCATGTTGACGTATGGCGCTATACGAGGGATTAGAATATGGCTTGTTTGTTCTAACCGACTTACTCTTGTGTTCAAAGATACGTACCTTAAGTTGACGTTTTGTGCAACCAATGTGCATTGCATTACAGCAGTGGCATTGATATTTGTAGTCTACAGAGGACTGTAGTTCTTTAGGTATTATATCTTTGAACTTAAAGAAAGTACTGATTGTTTGCGTAGGTCTGAAAATAACTCTTACTTTAATCTGAGGGTAGAATTCATTTAGGAGTCTATTGAGTTTGTTCTTTAATGAGAAACTGCTTTTACACGTGAAAGAAATAGGGAAATACAATATAGCTCGCTTTACTGTGGTGAGTTGTTCGTTAGGATGGAGGAGCTGTTGCAATTGTTTACCAATGTAGGAGTCGATGAATTTAGTATTAAATCCATTGGCGAAAAGGGTCTTCGCTCTTTTCTGTCTCTGCAAATCTTCATTCCCTCTACTACCCAACCACTCTCTACCCGCTTTCATCTTGTCTTCAACAGCTATTCTTACCTCTTCCGTCCATCATGCTGTACCCTTCACTCCCCTCCCTCTTCTCCTTACTCCACAAACCTCCTCTCTCATGCTGCACAGATCTCTTCCTTAAACACTTTGCTCACCTCCTCCACTCATCCAACGCCAAGCAGAAAACAGAGGCGACCGAGGACCACCAGCGATGAGGACCTAGGACAGCGAGGACCGAGGACAGCGAGGACTGAGGACAGCCATAAACATAAATGTAGATCCGACCCGAACCAAAATTTGTATTAACCCTTTCCCTGCGGGTGACGTTCTGGAATGCATAGGCAATTTACAGCAATTTCCAGGCTTTAAAAGCCTATAAAAGCTTTAGAAATCGAGTGTCAGTGGGCGGGAGCGTGAAGGACCTCCCTCTGACCCTCAGAGCAGCCAGCCGCTCACTGAGGGAGACTGTGTCTTGCACGGGTGTCTCACAACAGTGTTGCTGAGCGAGCGAGAGCTAATAATTAGCGAGTTTTCCCGAATGTCTATGGCAACGCTGTGGGTGAACTCCGCCACCTACGAAGCTCGTTCTGGTCTCATTTTGAAGCTATTTTCGCCTAGTTTTCGGCAGAAAAAATATCATTTAATGTAGATGCTTGATTAATCATTCAGGAGTGCCTGAATATGCCCTAAATAGCGCAAATAAGCCTGCAGAGAATGGGTTAGAGAGCGTTCCGTGAGTTCTAAAATCACAAATTTAAAGGTTCTCTATGCAAACGCTCGTAGCATACGCAATCAATTTTCAGATTTAGAAGAACTAGTGTTTACAGAAAATTATGAAGTGATTGGCATAACAGAATCTTGGCTCAATATAGATGACAGAGACTTTTTAGAAGAGTATTCACTTCCCGGTTGTGTAATGTTTGAGAAAAGCCGAATAAATAAAAATGGAGGTGGCGTTTTACTTTTTGTCAAAGAAATTCTTAACCCAACCCTCTTGTAAAAACCTCAAATTGTGAACATCGACACAACTTGTTCTCTCAAAAGAACAAGTTGACGATATACAACACAATCTAGATAAATTGTCATGTTGGGCCCAAATTTGGCAAATGAGTTTCAATGCGGATAAATGTAAAGTACTACATATCGGATACCTAAATGAGAAAGCAAACTATTCGATGAATGGCACTCAGCTTAAGAATGTAAACAGAGAAACCGATCTGGGAGTAACAATATCGAGTAACCTAAAACCGAGTCAACAATGTTCAGAAGTTGTTAAGAAGGCAAACAAAATAATTGGCTTTATAGGCAGGTCATTTGAGAATAAATCCAAAGAAGTTATCCTAACCCTTTACAATTCCTTAGTCCGCCCTCTTCTGGAATACTGCATTCAATCCTGGTGCCCTTATTACCAAAAAGATATAAACAAGCTAGAACGAGTTCAACGTAGAGTTACCAAAATGATACCTAGCCTAAAGAACAAACCATACGAAGAGCGTCTTAGAGAATTAAATCTATTTCCTTTAACCCAGCGCAGATTAAGAGGCGACTTAATTCAAGTGTTCAAAATAATCAAAGGCATCGACAATATGAACTGTAGTAAGTACTTCACTATCGACCAATCTAATTACACGCGGGAAACGGTTGCAAAATTATTGGTAAATCTTTTTAACTCGCAGGAATCTAAGAATTTCTTCTTCAATCGAGTTGTCAACTTGTGGAATGGGCTTCCCCGAAACGTTATAGACTGCATCACCGTTGATTCATTTAAACTCCGCCTAGACAAATATCTCGCATCAAACCCGCGACTGACTGCGTTTGTAAATGAATAACTTTATTTTATCCCCCCCTCAGTTACTAACCCATCTGTCCCCTACTAACTTCCTAATCCTGCCACGGACATTAGTTCCAGGGCAGTAATTCCCTTTCCAATGTTCCCTTACCCACTCTAAACCACTGTTTGGACACTTGATCCTCAGTGTTTTGGAGGACAAGCAACCTAGAAGGGTCACTGGATCTGTTGTTGCTTGAATTCCTTTGTACTCCTTTGTACTCCTTTGTACATCCTTTGTGCTAATAAAGAATAATAAAGGTACACAAATAATACTTGCATTAATATACAGACCTCCAGCTCAATCAGTGCAAACTGACCATGAAATTTACGAACAAATTGCAGATGTAAGTAACTCACAAGATATCTTAATTTTTGGCGACTTTAATTTACCTGTGACCAAGTGGGGCGATACTCTTACTTCATGCTCTGGACAAGACTTGTATGCGAACTTGCAAGAGAGTTCGCTCTGTCAATTTGTTCGATCGCCGACCCGTGGTAATAACATTCTTGACCTTGTACTTGCAACAAAAGAAGAATTAATAGAGAATTTGAATGTTGGTGATGAATTCAGTAACAGCGACCATCGTACGATAAATTTCAGTTTAAAGTTTACTAGCAATGAACCAAATAACAGCATCAAGAAAGTCCCTAATTTCAAGAAAGCAAACTTCCGTAAACTTAGAGCTATGTTTAAAGATACTGAGTGGAGCTTTCTAAATAACAATACCGACATAAATACATCTTGGGAATTATTTGCAACCACTTACCTAAAATCAGTGCAAGACTGCATACCATCGAAAATCCGGCGTACAGGCCATAATGATAAGCCCAAATGGTGGAATAAAGAGATTTCAGACAGTTTGCTTGCTAAAAAGATTGCTAATGATAGATTAAAATCCTCACAAAATGACGAAGAACGGGTGAAATTTGTAGAACTTCGACGCAAAGCCAAAAAGTTAATTAAGCAAAGTTAAAAGACCCTGGAGTTACATGTTGCGAATCAAATTAAAACAAACTCGAAAGAATTCTATAGTTATATCAGGAAGAAAAAAGTAGTTACTTCAACTGTTGGACCGTTATTCGATGAAAATGGAGAATACACCAAAGACGAAGTACAAATGAGTAATGCCCTGAATACCTTCCTTGCATCAGTTTTTACAAAAGAAGACCTCAGTGATATCCCTACCACATCGCCGATTCAAATTGATAATTCTGATGTTTTAAGCAATATCAACATTACAGAGAGAAGTACTGAAATGTTTAAATAAACTCAAGGTAAATAACATGCCTGGACCTGATACAATCTCACCTAGAGTTCTAAAGGAAGCTAAGGATGAGCTCTCCAAATCACTAACATTGCTATTCAATAAATCCTTGCAGTCTGGAACTATGCCTGATCAGTGGAAGCTATCCAACATAACGATATTAAAAAAAGGCAGCAAATCCCTACAGAGTAACTATCGTCCAATTAGCTTAACCTCAGTTGTATGTAAAATGCTAGAAACGGTCATAAGAGACAGACTCGTAAATCACTTAGAGGAAAATAACATACTTAAAGATATTCAACACAGCTTTCCGTAAAAAAAGTTCCTGTTTAACAAACCTCTTAGACTTCTTCCACGATAACCTCAACCTCTATGATGAGAGTAAAGCTGTAGATATTATATACCTTGATTTTCAAAAGGCCTTTGACAAAGTTCCCCACAAATGTTTTTTGCTAAAACTAAAAGAACATGGAATACAAGACAGTGTGTTGAAATGGATTGCAAGTTGGCTCAGGGACAGAAAGCAAAGAGTAGTCATAAACATTAAGGCATCTAAATGGACCAATGTAAATAGCGGGGTACCCCAGGGATCCGTACTAGGACCAATTATCTTTCTAATTTACATCAACGACATAGATGAGGGTCTCACCTGTACAATCTCAAAATTTGCTGACGATACACAAATTGCAAATAGCGTACTCTCAAAAGAACAAGTTGACGATATGCAGCACAATCTAGATAAGTTGTCATGTTGGGCCCAAATTTGGTAAATGAGTTTCAATGCGGATAAATGTATAGTACTTCATATCGGATACCAAAATGAGACAGCAAACTATTTGATTAATGGCACTCAGCTTAAGAATGTAAACAGAGAAACGGAGTCAACAATGTTCAGAAGTTGTTAAGAAAGCAAACAAAATAATTGGCTTTATAGGCAGGTCATTTGACTGAGCATAAATCCAAAGAAGTTATCCTAACCCTTTGCAATTCCTTAGTCCGCCCTCTTCTGGAATACTGCGTTCAATCCTGGTGCCCTTATTACCAAAAAGATATAGACAAGCTAGAACGAGTTCAACGTAGAGTTACCAAAATTATACCTAGCCTAAAGAACAAACCATACGAGGAGTGTCTTAGAGAATTAAATCTATTTCCTTTAACCCTGCGCAGATTAAGAGGCGACTTAATTCAAGTGTTCAAAATCATCAAAGGCATCGACAATATGAACTGTAGTAAGTGCTTCACTATCGACCAATCTAATTACACCCGGGGAAACGGTTGCAAAATTATTGGTAAATTTTTTAACTCACACGAATTAAAGAATTTCTTCTTCAATTAAGTTGTCAACTTGTGGAATAGGCTTCTCCGAGACGTTGTAGACTGCAGCACTGTTGATTAATTTAATCTTCGCTTAGACAAATATCATGCATCAAACCCACGACTGACTGCGTTTGTAAATGAATAACTTTATTTTATTCCCCCCTCAGTTACTAACCCATCTGTCCCCTACCAACTTCCTAATCCAGCCACGGACATTAGTTCCAGGGCAGTAGTTTCCTTTCCAATGTTCCCTTACCCACTCTAAACCACTGTTTGATCATGATCCTCAGTGTTTTGGAGGACAAGCAACCTAGAAGGGTCACTATACCTGTTGTTGCTTGATTTCCTTTGTACTCCTCCATACCTTCCAGGTCAAACCTACCTACGGTCTATTCAATCGAGAAATATCTGTAAGCCCTGCCCCATTCCACCAGTGTCTTAGATTACATGAAGGTTATCGTACCCGCAGTCTCGGCTGTATCACTTGACGTGTTACCATGAAGCTGATAAGGTCTCCTTATAACATTCAATGCAGGACAGATCTTGCAGTTATTTTGTATACTGCACAATTTTCCTCTACACCACTATACTGTTGAATGTTTGTGTTATGGAAATTGATTCCCAAAAGGTAAAGATAAACTACAGTAATAAAATTAGAACAAGAATAAGTGGAAGATTAGTTGAAAAATGTTCATACCACGGTCTATTTATCCTCGATATTTGCACCAACTATTGAATCAATTCATGAAGCAAGTAAGCATTCTCAGATGGAAAATTATTGCCAATACCATGGTCATTTTGAATTGTATGGAGAGTATGGCAGAGTTGAGTTAGATGATGTTATCTGTTATATGCAGACTTGCGAGCGCATGGACTTGATTTTGGTGAACTCTACTTCCTCGCTCTCTGTACGTGTCTGTACCTCGATCCTCCTGTCCTCTCCCCCCCCCCCCCTTCCCTCCCTCTCCTAATCTCTCTCTCTCTCTCTCTCTCTTAATGTAAAGCGAATACAGTGTTAAGATCGTCAACTTACTACAGTCAATACTTTTGTGATCCACTTAGCTGTCAATAATGATAATACATCTAATTGGTTGACTTTATTTGTTGTCAAAGTATTTGAATACGTAGACTACAATATCCCTGGCTTGACTAAAACGTTGGGACGCACCAGCAGGTCTGCCACATATATCTATGGTCTGTCAAGGGGAATGGATGAGAGACGGCATCCTTCACCTTCAGAAGACTAGGTGACGACTGAAGTGAACGGCGAGTGTCACCCCGTGTAGAAGACAACAGTGTTGTCAATATAGCTACCTTCCCGCTAAATCTAGAAGTATTTACTTGATCAAGGGAATGGAGGCATTGAAAATATTCTACAGTCTTGAATTTTCATCTTATAGATATTTCCCGACTGAACAGACTATAGTCGTCTTGCTACTGCTCTCCTGAACTCCTCCTCCGGCAACCTCTCCACCCTCCTCACCATTCCACCTTCCTCTCGCCTCCTTCCATCTCTCTCTTTATATATATATATATATATATATATATATATATATATATACACACAGTATATACTGGATGCTATGTGTGTGTATGTGTGTGCAAGTGTGTGTGTGTGTGTGTTATTCTTTTTGACAACGTGGTGAGAATGAGGGTTATGGGAACAGCCTTCATCAATTTGCGACGAAGGCTCTGTCAGTCGAAACGTTACACAAATTATATTCCAGCCCTACCATATTTTATTATTATTAATTTCACTCCAACACCAAACACCTCCCCAAAAAATTTATGAAAGTAAACTTGTCATCCACAGGGATTCGAACCTGGGTTACCACATACAGATTTTAAACACTCTAACCATTAAACCATCAAGGCAGTTAAAAGTATAGCACATGACTACGATAAATATCCATTTATCGAATACTGGACATTAATCTAATCATGTACTACACCCACTGCACTTTTGAATAACCTATGGTTAAGTGAAAGGGAAGGATACTCATGGGGCACAGATCATCTATATATATATAAATATATATATAGTTTTCTATGTGGATGAGGGAGACAAAGGGCAGATCTGCCTGTGACAAGTGCCTCCCCCAGAATTGAAAGCAGGTAGGGAATAAAGAACTCAAACCAGACCGCATATGTCCAAGTGGGGACGAACAAACTACCGAGCCAGACTCGGGTAGGGACGAGATTTTTTTTTTTTTTTTTTTACAGAAAAAAGTGGTGTGGTTGTTTAGTGTAGTGAAGTAGATAGCAGGAGGAGGTGTTTGTGAGAGCTAGCTGGATACCTCTGTGTAGGTGAGGTACAAACAAAAAGAGTAAGGGAAGCCAGACAAATGAAACGAGTCCCAACAACTCCTTATCATAATTATGCCTATAGGCCTCCCCTGGGTATTGCCTTGTTCGATTGGTGCCTGCATTCTCCCCATCTGTTAGCTGGTATCTATTATAGAGGTCGCCACCAGTAAGTGGCACCGATTAGCCTGTCGCCCTTTGGTAATTTGTTTAGGGTTTATTCCCCTAAATGGGTTGCCCACCAAGGCTATCGAGTCCCATCCACCCGGAAACACCACATTCACATACCAGGGGGACTACTATCACCAGAGACAACCCTATTACACTGGGAGCTATTAACATCAGACACAACCCTATCACAATATAGGGGACGAGTGGAAATAATAATAATAATAATAGTAGTAATAATATTTATTCAGTTAGCATTTTACAGTGTTGGTACCACATATGTTACAAAAATGACATGTACCAGCCTTGCATATTTCCAACTAAGGATAGCCCAATAAGGCCGTTAGGCGTATTTCCATTGGGGTCCTTGTGGGATTAGGTTAGCTGAGGAAAAAGGCGAGGATAAAAAAAACAAAAAAAACAAAAAAAAAGTAGATACTTTAGATAAAGTATTTCTAGTGGGTTATTTTAAGATACCTTACATCCTGTAGTAAATATCCGTAATCCGTAATCAGTAATCAGTAATAATTTCAGTTTGTTTTGCCTATCTCTTATGTCGTATTTAGTAGTAGACATAAGCTTGGAGGGGATTTACCCGAACTCCTCATATCAGGGGAGCTCAGGGATCCTGACTCATAGATCAGGGGACAGAGGGTCTAAGTTGTACCATTCAAGGTTGGGCTGGTTAGTGTAGGAAGAGGACTTCCCCCACACTATGAAGGGGACACCAGTGAGCAAAGAGGGCCATGGAGGACGAGGAGAAGTTCAAGCAACCGGACTCCTCCAGGAAATCCTCGACATCATAGTCAAGACCCTCACCATCACCAATACCAAACCCCACACTGCATACCCCTTCCCATCCTCCCCGACTCACTTGCCCTGCAATACTAACTCTTCTATCTACAGTATGTGTGATTTTAGAGAATTTCCTAATAAAAGAAGAAAATGGGCTCACCATAACCGACCTCGCTACGAAATATTAGTGAACCTAATGATATATAATCTATTTGTATTAATTACACTCCAACACCAAACACCTCCCAAACAAATGAATGAATAAGCATGTGATCCACCGGGATTCGAACCAGGGTTACCACATACAGATTTTAAACACTCGTAACCATTACACTATCAAGGCAGTCATAAGTATACGATTAATATCCATTTATCGAATACTGGACATAAATCTAATCATGTACTATACCCACTGCACTTATGAATAACCTATGGTTAAGGGGAGGTATGTAGTTTGTTCCCTAGACCTCCATCAACCTTAAAATTACACCCCTTCGAGTTCCTTTTAAGATAAATTTGTACATTTTTCGGTAGAAAAATGTCCCGGCCGAAGGCCGGTTCCTCTTAAATTACAGGCTCGCTATCGCTCGCCAGGATAAAATTGCCACCTGAATTGCACGAAAAGTTTTAATATGGGGTGAACGTTTTTAAAATCGCTAAACTAATGGAGCAAACGTTTTATAATATCAAAAGCAATGGGGCTAAACATGAGGGAGAAAGGGGCCAAGAAAAAAATCCCTCAAGTGGAGACCTCCCCTTAAGTGAAAGGGAAGGATACTAATGGGGCACAGCTCATATAGAGTATAGACCAACCTCAATATGAAATATCCCGGAACCTAATGATAATCTATTTGTGTTAATTTCCCTCCAACACCAAACACCTCCCAAAGAAATGAATGAAAGTAAGCATGTGATCCACCGGGATTCGAACCTGGGCTACCACATACAGATTTTAAACACTCTACGTTCACCACCACCAATGGCTCTCCTCTCTTTCCACTGACTAACCTGGTGAAGAAGCCTTCATCTTTTCTATCCTAAATAACCTAGAGCAGTCAGTCCAGCAACCCATATTCCGGATCGCTTCGGAGATCGGCCCAACATTCTTTACATATTTCTAACCTCTAAACCTTCTGCCTATACTGTAAATCTTGTCTCTCCTTTGGGCTCCTCTGACCATAAACTTATCTGTCACCAGTCCTAGCTCTCCAGTACGGCCACCTGATCCTCCCAGCCGGCGGCGTTTGTGGCACTTTAGCTCTGCCGACTGGGAGGCTCTTCGGCAGTACTTCTTTGATTTCCCACGGAATGACTTTTGCTTCCCTGGCCGGGTTCCCTCGGAGACTGCTGAACCCAATACCGAGGTAATCCTCTCGGGCATGGAAACATACATTCCATTTTCTTTCTCTCAGTCTAATGACAAAATATTTAGTTTACTCACGCTTGCTCTACTGCTGTCCACAACAAGCAGGAAGCATTCAAACGTTACTGTCGCCATCTAAGTCAAGAATCTAATACTTCCTATGTTTCTGCCCGGAATCAAGCCAAATCTGTTCTTCACCTTGCCAAACATTCTTTCATCAACAGTATATGCACTGAACTATCCAACTCTAGCTCTTCCCAAGCCTTCTGGCATCTAGCCAAAAACCTCTCCAACAATTTTTCTTCTCTGTCTTTCCCTCCTCTTTTCCACTCTGATGGCACTATCTTCACTTCTTCCTCTTACAAAGCTGAACTCTTCGCTAACACTTTCGTTAAAAACTCCACTTTGGATGATTCCTGTGCTATTCCTCCCTCTCCATCCCCCTCTCTCCTACTTATGCCTAACATCATAATCTCTTTTCCAAGGATGTACTTTCCACCCTCTCTGGGCTTAATGCTAAGAAGGCGTACAGACCGGACGATGTTCCTCCTGTTGTTCTCAAAAACTGGGCTTTCGTCCTGACTCCCTGCCTAGGGAAACTCTTTCGTCTCCGTCTCTCTTTTAACGTCTTTCCTTCTTGCTGGAAGTTTGCTCTCATTCAACTTGTCTCAAAGAAGGGTGACTGCTCTCAACCCTCAACTATCGTCCAATTGCTTTCAATTCTTGCATCTCTAAAGCTTTTGAAACGATTTTTGCCTCAAAAATTTCCTAAGTATTTATCTTCCCGTAACCTACTCTCAGACCTCCAGTATGGCTTCCTTAAGGGCCGCTCTACTGGTGATCTTCTTTCATATCTTACTAACTTTTGGTCATCCTACATCTGGGACTTCGGTGAGACTTTTTCTGTTGCGCTAGACACACCGAAGACATTTGATAGAGTCTGGCACATATCCCTTATTCTGTGCTTTTGTCTCGAATTTCCTTTCCAGCCGTTCCATAGCTGCGGTTGTGGACGGCCACCGTTCACTTCAACATATCATCTCCGGTATTCCTCAGAGTTCTATCCCATCTCTAATTCTCTAACTTTTATTTATTAACGACTTCCTCAACTGCAGCTCTAGCCCCATTCATACATATGCCGACGACTCTACATTACACTATTCAACTATACGTCTTCAACAACATACACAGCAGGCACTCCCAAACTCACGTAATAAAGCCATACAACACTTATCTTTTGATTTAACTATTATTTTCAAATGGGGCAGAGAAAACCTTGTTGCATTTATTGCTTTCAAAACTCAATTTCTCCATCTACCTACCCGTCATGAACTCTCAGAAGACTATCCCTTATACTACTACAATACAAAAATCAACCCTTCATCCTCTGTCAGTATTCTCGGTGTCTTTTTCTTCAGCTCTCTCTTGGAAAGACCATATTACCAGTCTTGCTAAGGCAGCCTCCCAAAAGCTGGGTGTGCTCAACCACCTCAAGGGTTTATTTACCCCTGCACAACTTCTTTCTCTGTACAGGGACACAGTGTGTCCATTTATCTGGCTTCACTTTCTGTTTCTGTTTGTGCCTCACCTACACAGAGTGATCCAGCTGGCTCTCCCAAACACCTTCTCCTGCTATCTACTTCACTACACTAAACAAGCACACTACAATATTTTCTGTCACAAAACATATGTATTCGTCTCTACCAGCCGAGTCTAGCTCTGTAGTTTGTTCGTCCCTATTGGGTTTACTCGGTCTGGCTTGAGTTTTTTCGTCACTACCTACTTTCAACTCTGGGGGAGGCACTTGCCACAGGCAGCTCTGCCTTTTGTCTCCCTCATCCACATAGAAAAAAAAATGTATTGAGAATTGTTCGCACATGTGGGGAGGTTCCTCTCACACAGCACTTCTAAATAAAGTAGAAATGAAAGCCTTCGGTCTCATTAACTTGCGTCCACTCCCCAATTATCTGCAGTCTCTCTCTCTTCACCGCAATGTTGCATCTCTCTCACTATTCTATCGCCATTACAATAATCAGTATTCCTTAGAGCTCTCAGTGTATACCACCTCCTCTTCGTAGAGCACGAAGCACCCGTCTTGCAACACAATCCCATCCATACTCTGTGCAACTCTCCAACCTAAGAGTGAAACTTTATTCTCAGTCTTTCTTCTATTGAACAACTGATCTCTGGAACTATCTCCAAGAATCAGTCTTTCCTTCTTCCTATGACTTAAATTGCTTCAAACTCTGTGTCCAGGCATTTTGGCTCTAACGTTCCTTGATTTTGGCCCTGTCACTCTTACAACTCAGGGGGACACACTCGCTACAGACAGCTCTACCTTTTGTCTCCCTCACTCACATAGAACAAATAAATACCCACCGTATTGATGAATATTTCTGATTGGGGATATGAATGGGAAGGTGGGTGATGAGAAAGTTGATGGAGTGGTGGGAGGGTGGGGGCACCGTCAGAGGTGAATGGGAATGGTAGTGCACTTGTGGACATATGTGTGGGGAGGAGGCTGTGGATAGCCAACACCTTCTTCCGGCACATGGAAAGTGATGTGGAGGAAGCAGGATAAGGATAAGACAGTGGTGGAACGGAAGGCACCGACAAATTATATATGTGTGGATTAACGAATGAAGAAATCTGTGCTGGATGCTAGGGTGTATAGGGGTATTGGAGGGGGTCTGTCGGATCATTATGTAGTAGTAGCTAAAATTAGGATACAAAAGAAGGGGGTGAGGAGAGCTGAAGGAAGGCGAGAGGAAGGTGGAATGGCGATGAGGGTGGAGAGGCTACAGGAAGAGGAAATCATGGAAGAGTACAGGAGAGCAGTAGAAAGACGACTAGGTAGTTTTGACCTGGAAGGTATGGAGGATGTGAAGGAGATGAGCAAAGTGTTCAAGGAAGAGATCTGTGCAGCATGTGAGGAGGTGTGTGGAGTAAGGAGAAGAGGGAGGTAAGTGAAAGGTACAGAATAGTTGACAGAAGAGGTTAAAATACCTGTGGAAGACAAGAAGAAAGCATATAGAGAATGGTTGGGTAGTATAGGGAATGAAGATTTGGAGAGACAGAAACGAGCGAGATACGTGGAGAAAAAGAGAGTGGTGAAGAGAGTAGTGAAGGAAAGTAAGAGAAGAGTAGATGAGGAATTTGGAAGGAATCTGAGTGTAAAATGGAGGGAGTGGTGGTGTGATAGTGATCAAATAGGTATGGAAAATGTGAAAACTAGCATGGTAAAACGGGAGTACACCTGATGACTGGAAGACAGGCATAATAGCCCCCCTATATAAGGGTAAAGGGGAAAGAGGAGTGTGTGGTAACCACCGAGGAATATGTCTTCAAAGCATAGTAGGGAAGGTGTACAGTAGGGTAGTGATTGAGAGAGTGAGAGCAAGAACGGAGAAATGGATAGGTGACGAGCAGGGCGGTTTTAGGAAGGGAAGAGGATGTGTAGATGAGATTTTTACCCTGAATTGTGTTGTGGAGAAATATCTGGAGAAGTAACAAAAGCTGTATGTTGCCTTTATGGACTTGGAGAAGGCCTATGACAGAGTGGATAGAGAAGGTATGTGGAAAGTACTTAGAACATACGGAGTAGATGGCAAGTTGCTGAAAGCAGTGAAGAGCATGTATGGGGGTGCAAAGGCAGCAGGCAGTAAGTGTGGAGAATGAGCAGAGCGAGTTCTTTGATATGAATGTTGGGTTGAAACAGGGATGTGTGATGTCCCCGTGGTTGTTTATTGTATATATGGATGGAATCATGAAAGAAATACAAGGAAAAACAGCGGATGTTGGTGTATCGCTGATAAGGGAGGGAAACAAGTGGAAGCTACTTGTATTGCGGTTTGCTGATGATATAGTGCTGATGAGCGATAATGAATGGGAGTTGCAGGTCTGGTAAAAATGTTTGGAACAGTGTGCGAAAAACGTAATCTAAAAGTAAATGCGGGGAAAAGCAAGGATATGGTCTTCGAAAGGGGTGAAGCCACAGAGTGTGAGGTGAAGTTGTACGGTCAGACTATGGAGATTGTGAGCTCTTATAAGTATCTGGGCAGTGTGTTGAGTAAAGATGCGACTATGGATGAAGAAGTGCGGGGGAGGGTGCAACAGGGGAAGAGGGTTGTCAGAACGTTGAAAGCAGTAACAAGAACTAGGGTGTTCAGTATGGAAGTGAAGGAGTCCTTGCATGACAGTGTGGTAATCCCGACACTGACTTACGGAAGCGAAGCATGGACGTTCGAGAAGAGACTCAGACCAAGAGTGAGATGGTTGGAATTGAGCTACTTAAGAAGTGCGTGCGGAGTTACATGAAGGGATAGACAGACGAATGAGGAAGTAAGAATGAGGTGTGGTGTGGAGGTAGATGTGCTGGAAAGTGTGAAAAGGAACATCTTGAGATGGTTCGGCCATGTGGAACGTATGGAAAGCGAGAGAATGACTAAGAGGGTGTACCAGAGCAAAGTGGGAGGAAAGAGAGGGAGAGGTAAACCGAAGGAGAGGTGGAAAGATGGAGTGAGGAAGTATATGGATGAAGGCGGTGCTGGTTGGGAGGAGGGGCATCGACTGACTGAGGACAGAGGTGCATGGAGGCGGTTGGTTCGTGGCCATCCCTTCGGGGATCACGGCGTTAGGCAATAGATAGATAGATTGATTTATGAACAGCCTATGGTTAAGTGAAAATGAAGGATACTCATGGGGCACAGATCATATTGACCGACCTCTCTACGAAATATTCCAGAGCCTAATGATAATCTATTTATATTAATTTCACTCCAACACCAAACACTTCCCAAAGAAATTAATGAACGAAAGCATGAGATCGACTTGTCACTTGCTTTCCCTCAGTTGTTGGGACAGTTATCCTTTATAGGCCTACTCTGATACACTTCAATTATATTTAATCAGTAAACTAGTTAAAGTTACATTTAATGTTTTAATATGAAAGAGGCTATTAATTACGAATACAAAAGTTCGATATGTAAGCAAAGTTTAAAACACTAGAATATCTCAATTAATCTTGATTATCAGCAAAGTATTAAGATCTTTTATATATAATTAATTTAAGTTTGTTAACCCTCTAAAGAATGTTTTACTCTTTCTATGTTGTCTCTTTATTCTTAGTTTATTATTATTATTTTCCTTTAGTATTTTATCTTATTTATTCTTATTACTGAAAGACATTTGACTAAATAAAAGTGGTAAGGAAATATTATAAAGTCACATATAAAAGGGAATTATATTTATAAACGTAAATAACGTATTTTATAATTAATCAAAATAATAAGCAATGAAAGTTATGATAGTTTCAGGATCGTTTTGCATACGTTCTGATTTCACTAAAGTACAAATTAAAGAATAATAGTCAGGTAAGTATTTAACTTATACAAGGCTTAATCCTTAATTATGAATGACAATAGCTTTACATCAAGTTAGTTAATTGTTATTATGTAAAGTAGAATATTCACTCACAAATCATCTCTGAATCAAACATTAATTCTAATCACCAAAATTAAACAGTAATTCAAAATATATATATCTCCAATTAAATTAAATATATAGGATTCTTCAATCCAACCTATATGATTTCTCCAAGTAAATTAAACATATATGATTTCTCCAAGTAAATTAAACATATATGATTTCTCCAAGTAAATTAAACATATGATTTCTCCAATTAAATTAAACATATATGATTTCTCCAAGTAAATTAAACATATATGATTTCTCCAATTAAATTAAACATATATGATTTCTCCAAGTAAATTAAACATATATGATTTCTCCAAGTAAATTAAACATATATGATTTCTCCAAGTAAATTAAACATATATGATTTCTCCAAGTAAATTAAACATATATGATTTCTCCAAGTAAATTAAACATATATGATTTCTCCAAGCAAATTAAACATATATGATTTCTCCAAGTAAATTAAACAGTAAAGTAAAATTATTTCTCCAATCACAAAATCTTAAAGCAAATGACTATGTTTTCGACATACCTCTGGTTAATTAATAGTCACAAATAATCCCTAACTAACGTGTAAGAGATCGCTCCCGGACGCAACTTAACACATAATATACAAGCCTTTGAAGTCTGTCTCGTCTCCCCACCACACTGCTCGTGTTCCCCAGCTAGAAATGTACTAGTTTGAATTATCAAATTCCCGTCTTATATATCGTTCCCTGGACCCAGCTAACCAATCAGGAGGTAGGAAGCAGGTGCCGGGACCAGTAAGAAGGCAGGAAACACGTCGACCAGTTACAGGTGAGAAGCAGGTGAACGAGACCCCGTGAGTGGATGGGGCAGTAGGGAGAAGGGGGGCTGGTTCTGTCTCGTCCGGTAGTTTGCCCCTCCACGTCCACACAAACTTGGCTGGTTTCTCTCTCTCTCTCTCTCTCTCTCTGGTCACATAAGCAAGGCGAATTGTTGCCACAAGGTAATTGTAAAGTCACGTTCAACAGGTTGGTCTGCCCACATGACATCCGGTCAGTACGGATGTTACACCTCCACCGCTAGAAAAGAGTTCAATAGGAGGAAAGTATAGGACACATTTTCAGACTCTTGACAGACAATCTGCCAACACATTCTGGACCCCCTTGATGTGTTTGACATCTAAGGCGTACTCCTGCAGCAACAAGCTCCACCGTGTCAGTCTCTGATTCTTGTTTTGGAACTTGTGCAAAAACTTTAATGGGTGATGGTCAGTATATACAGTAATGGAACCAGGGGCAGATTGAACATAAACACCAAAGTATTGGAGGGACAAAATCAGTGCTAACAGCTCCTTTTGTATGACAGAGTAATTTCGTTGAGCAAAATTTAACTTTTTACTAAAATAGCAAACAGGATGCAGTACATCACAGTCATCCTCCTGGAGTAACACTGCTCCGACACCAGTATTACTTGCATCAACAGCTAGAGAGAAAGATCTGGTGAAATCAGGGGCACAGAGAACAGGATAGTTAGAGAGAATGTATTTAGTAGCACTGAAAGCCTCCTCACAATCTGAGGACCACTCAAACCTCACATCCTTTCGGGGAAGATCTGTTAAAGGTGCTCTTAACCTTGAAATTTTTAAAATAAACCTCCTGTAGTATCCAATCATCCCTAAGTATCTTTGGATTTCTTTCTTATTGGTAGGTGTTGGGAAATTAGAAATTGACTCTACTTTAGCATGAGGAGGTGCAACCTGACCCTGTCCTACTAAATACCCAAGATATTGGACAGTACTCTAAATGAAAGTGCACTTTTTTAAGTTCACTAAAAAAATTGCTTCAGCAAGGTTAGCAAAAAGCAGTCTGATTTGTTTGAGATGTTCTCCCCATGTATGGGAAAAAAGAAGGATATCGTCAATGTACACCACACACCTAGGTACACCTTCAGTCACCTGATTCATGAGGCGCTGAAAGGTAGCTGGAGCGTTTTTCAGGCCATAAGGAATTACTTCACAGCAGAAGGCTTGATTGTTTACCACAAAACATGAAATCTCCCTTGCTCTGGGTGTTAGAGGTACTTGCCAATATCCTTTCACAAGGTCAATTTTACTCATAAAACTGGCAGTGCCAATCTGGTCAATACAATCATCAATCTGTGGCAGTGGATAAGTATCATTCTTTGTTACGGCATTGACTTGTCTGTAGTCCATACAAAATCTATAACTCCCATCTGGGTTAGGGACAAGTGTGACCGGACTACTCCACTGGCTTAAGGCTCTAGTAATTATGGCATTGGACAACATGAAATCTAATTCAACTTGCAGAATACTCCTGCGCTGTGGTGAGACACGGTATGGGGATAATTTGATGGGTGCTGCATATCCCCGACATCTATGTCATGCACGGCCAACGAGGCGAGCCCTGGAGTATCACGGAACACACTGGGAGACTGATAAAACATTGATTAGTTCTTTAGCTTTCTCTGAGGGAAGACTACATAATTTAGTTGGTAATTCCCCCCAGGCTACTGAATTATATTTAAAGTTGGATAGACCACAAGACAAGTCAAAATCGATACCTTCAGGATCTGGGACAGTCTGCTGCGGGATCTGTGGGTAAGGACTACAAACATCACCCGCACCAGGATGTCCACAGGTCCTTATTACTGCCACAGTAGGAGAATCTGGAAGAGAGGAATCAGGGGACCTATGATAGGGTTTTAACATATTTATATGAAATACATGCTTAGGCTTCCTTCTGTCTGGGATAGCCACCAAGTTTAGCGATAATCCCGGAGATTCTGTTGGAACCGCACGGGTAACAAAAAAATGCAAAAGTACCCCCTTATCCCTATCACCTACATTTTCTTCACAATGTTTTCTTAGCCTAACCGGCAAGGGCACCAGAGGATTTTCAGGTAATTTTTGTTTGGGCTTACCTGTCATCTGTCAGGTGTGACACATTTTACAAAACTCCACTACATCGGCACGCATACCGGGCCAGTGGAAGTGGGTTCTAATGCACCCTCGAGTTTTTTTCACCCCTAAATGCCTTGCTAAGGTTATTTCATGGGCCATTTCTATTATGTCTTTCCGACAAGGCTTGGGAGCGACTACCTGATGCACGTCCCATGCCCCGTCATCAATAGGTCTACGTGGCTGTCTCCACCTACGCCACAAAACTCCTTTCTTTATATAAAAGCATTCACCCCTCTCCTTCTCCTTCTCACACTCTTCTTCACTCGCGGCACTGGCAGCTAACTCTTTGCACTCAATGTCATCTCGCTGCAACTCTACCAGGCCACTAGGACTATTAGGAGGGGTTTCATGATTATTATTAGGCTCAAGATTTGCCATAAATGTGTCAGACAGATCTACTACAGTTTCCGCATCAGGCACAGTTAGAGCATCATCATTATTCTTTTATCCCTTTCATATTTTTGCACATTTGGCACATCAGGCACAGTTGGTACATTATCAGAGGGAACTGCTACATTTGGTATAGATAAAGGGACAGCATTCATGGGGAAAACATTTTGTACTTCCTTAGCAAGCTCACTGGGTAGTGGCTTGACAACGGGAAAATTGCAAGACGGGGTCTGGTCGGACCCTCTTAACAGCCAAATCATTCCCCAAAAGGAGTACCTCCTTAGCAAGCTCACCGGGTAGTGGCTTGTCAACAGGGGAAAATGGCAAAGCGGGGTCTGGTCGGACCCTCTCACCAGCCACATCATTCCCCAAAAGGAGTGTTACCCCAGGCACAGGGATGTCCTGACGCCTACACAAAGCTATACAGGCTTCACCCTTCAGCAAATCACACTCAATCTCGCCATTCACCACGTTAGCAGAAAATTTACCTCCAGCACCTCTCATTATTACCGATTCGCCAGTTGGGCATTCAGAATAAGGATTCACCATGAGGGTGCTAGTAGAACCAGTATCTCTCAAGATATTTACCTCATGTACACACCCATTCATTTTCACATAACCAGATGAAATAAAGGGAAGGTAACTGTCTTGAACTGATGGGAATTTTACTGCAGATTTACCCTGGACTGCTGGGAAAACGTCTACAAGCTTAACCCTCGTGGGTGGCATCACACACGCTACTACTCCATATCCTGTCGGGTTTAAGTTAGTAGCTAGGTACTCCTGTCGGGAGTCCTGCATCAAAGACACATTTGGGTCGCTTTCATAATTATTTAAGTTAGCTAGGTACTCCTTCTGTCGAGAGTCCTGCATCAAAGGCACATTTGGGTGGTTTTGGTTATTTGGGGAGGCAGTTACGGCGGCTACTGTCGGCCCCGATCTCTCGGCTCTCTCCTTAGCCCAAAACTGATAAGCTAAGTGGCCTCTCTTGCCACAATAGGTACACTCTTTCGGAGATACATTCCCCTTGTAAGCATTATTATTATTAGTTTGGGCCCCACCTCTGTTACCATTACCAGGAGTCACATTCTTAGTTGGGGGAGCATTTTTAGTTTGGCTTACGTGGGGAGACGTTACAGGCTTTTGCGAGTGACTAGATTTATCAGATTTGTGATTGGAGAACTTATTATTATCATAGGGCTTTTTCCCACGAAATTTGTGGTTTAGTACATAAGTATCAGCCATGTCTGCAGCTTCGGCAAGAGTTTCTACCTTTTTCCCTCTCAAATGATAGGCTACTGGTGAATCTACCTTCCATAGGAAGTTCTCAAGCAAGATTAACTCTTTCAGACCCTTACACTCAGTGACATTCTTACTTGTTAGCCAGTTATTTAAAGCTTTGTTCATGGTCCTGGCAAACACCGTATGAGTTTCCTCACATTTTTTATGAGTCTTTCTGAAAGTCTGTCTATATGCTTCAGGCAGCAGTTTGTAGGTTTTTAGAATGGCTGCTTTGAGACGGTCATAGTCTTGCCGAACCTCAGACTCTACTGATATGTAAGTTTCCCGACCTTGTCCTGTCAACACCGTTTGCAACATAAATGGCCACCATTCCCTTGTCCACCCCATACCTGTAGCAACCTCCTCGAACACAAAAAAGTCTTGAACATTGTCTTCGGTGAACGGGGGAATTAACTAGTCATGGTTAATCCCGGAGGGGGAGCAAGCACATGGTTTTTGGCCTCGGTTTGAGCAGTTAATTGGGCCATGCGATATTCATGTTCTAGCTGTAGCTGAGTTTGGTGTGCCTGGGCTTGGGTTTGTTGTGACTGTGCCTGCAGCTGAGCATCTGCCTGGGCAGCATTTAACCTAGCTAAATCAAGATATTGCTCAGGGGTAAATCCCTCTGGCAAATGATCACCAAACCGTATCTGTATCCCATTACCGAGTCCTCCACCAGCCGCTCCATTTGGCTCACCGCCCTCGGCTCCGTCATGCTCACCGCCCTCGTCTCCGTTATGCTCACCGCCCTCGTGAATCCCAAATAACTCTGACTTTATGATCTGGGCTATTTCAGGCTTTGACATGTCTGAGACTGTTAGCTCAAGATACAAGGCTAGTACTATTAATTCTGCCTTGGACAAGTGATCGATGTCATCTGCAACGGGTGACGATTCTAAGAAATTCTTAACATCTTCCTTATTAATAATTTCAGGCATGATTATGATACGATATAAACTTAGTGAAACTTATACAAAACGAATCCTGGCAAGGTCGCCAGTTAATCTGTTACGTATCTTGATTTAGAAGTGGTTAACTAAATAAATAAAGACAGAACAGTTAATAATTATGTAAGTGTAACAAAACAGCTGAAGGCCAAAAGAACGGAAAATATTAAAGTTAGTTCTGTTGTCACTTACTTTCCCTCAGTTGTTGGGACAGTTATCCTTTATACTCTGATACACTTCAATTATATTTAATCAGTAAACTAGTTAAAGTTACATTTAATGTTTTAATATGAAAGAGGCTATTAATTACGAATACAAAAGTTTGATATGTAAGCAAAGTTTAAGACACTAGAATATCTCAATTAATCTTAATTATCAGCAAAGTATTAAGATCTTTTATATATAATTAATTTAAGTTTGTTAACCCTCTAAAGAATGTTTTACTCTTTCTATGTTTTCTCGTAATTCTTAGTTTATTATTATTATTCTCCTTTAGTATTTTATCTTATTTATTCTTATTACTGAAAGACATTTGTCTAAATAAAAGTGGTAAGGAAATATTATAAAGTCACATATAAAAGGGAATTATATTTATAAACGTAAATAAGGTATTTTACAATTAATCAAAATAATAAGCAATGAAAGTTATGATAGAGTTTCAGGATCGTTTTGCATACGTTCTGATTTCACTAAAGTACAAATTAAAGAATAATAGTCAGGTAAGTATTTAACTTATACAAGGCTTAATCCTTAACCCTTAACCCTCTCCGACATATGACACAATTTTGAGCCGATTAGGGATACTGTAAAGCCTTTGTTACCATCAGGGGTATTTAGAAACCTTTAGTTTAGTTACTTCAACCTCTGCAGTTGTCTTTGAGTTAGCTGTGGGCAGAAAACTAATTTTGAAGAGGTAATTATAAGAGTTAGAGAACTCTATTTCTTATTGCTAATCTGGCAACCTCTGCATCATATAAGTCTGAAGGGGTTAACTAGCGGCGCCCGGCTATTGTCGAATGAAATAAATGGGGCCTATGGGCGGGGCCCGGCTATTGTCGAATGCAAATTTGAGCACGTAATGTGCTCGGAGAGAGAGCGAAGCGGTGGGAGGAGCGTAGATTACCTCCTGACCGCTCGCCACGGTGGCCGTGGAGCTACTGAGATGTACTCCTTTGTACTCCACCCTCTCACTCGTTTCACACGTGTGATGCCTACCAGCGTTGGCAGAATTGCCTCTCGTTAGCCACTAGCGTCCGCCAGGGACATCGAAATGGGCTGCAGTTATCAGAGAATGTTGTTCTTTCTTTCGTAGTACTCGCATTGTCACAGACAGTCCAGTGGTGGTCTTTAATTTCGTCTGTGACAACGGGAAGTATTTTATATCATTGATCGAATATAAGATGCTTTGTGTAGAGTTAAGAAGAAAGAGAGATATAGGCAGCAAGGTGGTAATATGTGCGTGCGTATGTATGTGTTGCGTCGCTCGGAGGAGTTTTCCCGCTCGCGCGGGCTTTCCCTCTCCTTTGATTGGCTGGTGGTTCCTGGCGCGCCCTAGGGGCCTGCTGCCTTGTGATGTATCGGCCCGTGAATGGCCGACCATCACGCCTTTGTGGGCTCCTGCGGTCCACAGGAGCTGTTCTCCTCAGGACAGGCTTGGCGTGCATGCTCCTAACATCCCTTTGCATACTCTCTCCCGATCACCCCCTTTACCACTGTCTCTCTCTCTGACCTTCTTCTTTTCCATTGCTCCTCACCTTTATTCAATTACTTATCTCCTTGGGTTCTGCATACGGTTTCCATAGCTGGCCCATTGTATTGCATGCGCCGTCGTCTGAGATATTTACATGTACTTAGAATAGGTTTGACGGTTCTTAGTTAGTAGAGGTTAAGAACTCTGTGTGTGTCTCCATTATTGATTTAGTGTTTCTGCTCTTTGATTTAATGGTAGACTGGGATAAGGTAACTGTAGTCGTTGTCCCCGATGTGTGTATGGTTTGCTTATACCTACACGACTTCGACCGGTCCTGTGGTAGCCTGTGTTGTCTTTTCGCTTGTGTTCTTTACGAGTGCAGCATTGTGTTGACTGAGGGTTTTAGCCTGTTCCAGTTCCACACTTTGCTGCCTCTTTGCTTATCTTTTGAGGGTCGCCAGGATAGAACCAGATACTTGTGATCTGGATCTATCGAGAGAGCACCCCAGTCAATTAACGTAACTTAAAGGATGCAGTCTTAAGAACATCGCTAGGCTACGAGCCTGACTTGCTCAACCATAGTTCCTTACCTAGAGTATTATTAATTGAGTAGACACTTATTAGTATTTAATATAAGCTCTTTGATATGTATGCATTATTATTCACAGCATTTATTAGTCTAGGTTGTTGTTGAGTTGCACAACCATAGCAGACTGTTTCGTTGATGAGGAAGTACTTCTTTTAGTGTCGAGCATTACTACCGTTGTGCAGTTATAGTATTCTTGTGTCAGTTAACATTATATGTCCTATCTTTTAGTGTATTCAGTTTACACGTGTTGTGTCCTGCCTCCTGCCTTTATATAGTTCAAGATTAGATACGAGCATCTTATGAGCATCAGGCTTTCTTCAGAAGTTTCCAGGTCTATGCTGTAGGACTATACTTCACTTTCTTTCAGATAGGAGTGAAGAGTTTATTGTTGTTTAGAGTAACTATATTGAAGCATCTTTTTATTGTATTAAATCTTGCAGTGATTTAATTGATCTTTCCATAGCTTCCCTTTTATGCATTTTAATGTAACTTGCATCTTGTTTGTTATCAGGCTATACCAGTGTGGGTTAGCCTGAAGTAGAGTACATTTATGCACAGTTAAGGATACCCCGTTATCGCAGATTAACTCTGGAGGGTATAGGTGTTTTTGTTCGCCGGCATACAAGTTCGTCGGTTTGGATCTAGCGTACCGTTGTTGCAGAGTGCCCTATTAATAGTCCAATCATTAAGTGCCCTTGTTTTATTCGTAGCCCCGGTGGTAACAAATGGCGACCTTGCCTAGTATCTAAGAAAGAATTGTAGGATTGTTGGACATATGTTTTTTGAGGAATATTTTGGACACGTGGAATTTTGTTTTGGCAACGTAGTATAGCACTTGAGTTGTCTTCGAGCATTTTTTTGAGTGAATAGTGCTACATGAGAGTTTAGGTACTCCTTTTTTTTATAAACGTTGAGAATTTTAGGTGGACACTATGTCGAACGACGGATCAATGCAGTACAAAGGAGTACAAAGGAAATCAAGCAACAACAGGTCTAGTGACCCTTCTAGGCTGCTTGTCCTCCAAAACACTGAGGATCAAGTGTCCAAACAGTGGTTTAGAGTTGGTAAGGGAACATTGGAAAGGGAACTACTGCCCTAGAACTAATGTCCGTGGCAGGATTAGGAAGTTGGCAGGGGACAGATGGGTTAGTAACTGAGGGGGGGATAAAATAAAGTTATTCATTTACAAACGCAGTCAGTCGCGGGTTTGACGCGAGGTATTTGTCTAAGCGGAGTTTAAATGAATCAACGGTGCTGCAGTCTATAACGTCTCAGGGAAGCCCATTCCACAAGTTGACAACTCGATTGAAGAAGAAATTCTTAGATTGGTGTGAGTTAAAAGATTTACCAATAATTTTGCAACCGTTTCCCCGTGTGTAATTAGATTGGTCGATAGTGAAGTACTTACTACAGTTCATATTGTCCATGCCTTTGATGATTTTGAACACTTGAATTAAGTCACCTCTTAATCTGCGCTGGGTTAAAGGAAATAGATTTAATTCTCTAAGATGCTCTTCGTATGGTTTGTTCTTTAGGCTAGGTATCATTTTGGTAACTCTACGTTGAACTCGTTCTAGCTTGTCTATATCTTTTTGGTAATAAGGGCACCAGGATTGAACGCAGTATTCCAGAAGAGGGCGGACTAAGGAATTGTAAAGGGTTAGGATAACTTCTTTGGATTTATGCTCAAATGACCTGCCTATAAAGCCAATTATTTTGTTTGCCTTCTTAACAACTTCTCAACATTGTTGACTCGGTTTTAGGTTACTCGATATTGTTACTCCCAGATCGGTTTCTTTGTTTACATTCTTAAGCTGAGTGCCATTCATCGAATAGTTTGCTTTCTCATTTAGGTGTCCGATATGTAGTACTTTACATTTATCCGCATTGAAACTCATTTGCCAAATTTGGGCCCAACATGACAATTTATCTAGATTGTGTTGCATATCGTCAACTTGTTCTTTTGAGAGTACGCTATTTGCAATTTTTGTATCATCAGCAAATTTTGAGATTGTACAGGTGAGACCCTCATCTATGTCGTTGATGTAAATTATAAAGAGAATTGGTCCTAGTACCGATCCCTGGGGTACCCCGCTACTTACATTGGTCCATTTAGATGCCTTACCGTTTATGACTACTCTTTGCTTTCTGTCGCTGAGCCAATTTTCTATCCCTTTCAACTCTCCATCTTGTATTCCATTTGCTTTTAGTTTTAGCAGTAATTGTTTATGGGGAACTTTGTCAAAGGCCTTTTGAAAATCAAGGTATATAATATCTACAGCTTTACTCTCATCGTAGAGGTTGAGGATATCGTGGAAGAAGTCTAAGAGGTTTGTTAAACAGGAACGTTTTTTAAGAAAGCCGTGTTGAGTATCTTTAAGTAAGTTATTTGCCTCTAAGTGATTTACGAGTCTGTCTTTTATGACCGTTTCTAGCATTTTACATACAATTGAGGTTAAGCTAATTGGACGATAGTTATTGGGTAGGGATTTGCTGCCTTTTTTGAATATCGGTGTTACGTTGGCTAGCTTCCACTGATCAGGCATAGTCCCAGACTGCAAGGATTCATTGAATAGCAATATCGGTGGTTTGGAGAGCTCATCCTTAGCTTCCTTTAGAACTCTAGGTGAGATTGTATCAGGTCCAGGCGTAATGCACAGTGAGGACACAGTACGGGAACCAGACTCTGAGGTGCAGCAGCGGGGTTTGTTAGAATTCATTAGAGTAATAACTAGTGAGGAGGATGCAAGGGAGTTTCTGGAGATGCCTATTACTGTTGACCGGATGTCGGGGATTGATCGGTATGGTCTCCAGTGTTTGGCCATGGTCATGGGGCATGTGGGCACTAGCAGCATGACGAGAGGTGACCTGGTGGCCTGTGTGCTCGGCGGGGTGCGTGGGGCTTTGGGTGGAGCGGGAGCTGGGGCACCTTCGGCCCAGCCCCCATTTCACTCGACTCCTACCATGGCGCCCCCTCGGGATCCGGAGCCGGGCACGTTCCCGCAGGCCGATAGTCACTGGCAGCGTGGTTTGTCACTGGGTGGGTCTCCAATTGTTGCATCTCCTCCTCCTCAAGGTTTAACTGCAGATATGTTCTTCCAGCTTGAGATGGCTAAAATGCAGGCTGAGCAACGAAAGCATGAATCTGAGCAGCAGCAGCAGCTTGAGATGGCTAAGCAGCAGATTGAGATGGCTAAGATTCAGCAGCAGCATCGGGAAGCTGAGCTTCAGGTTGAGGCTACGAAGTATTGTGCAGACAGAGATCTTGAGAAGTCTCGGGTGGAGTCGACAGGGCAGCGTCTCGGTTCTGGGAATCGAGGTCTTGATCAGTCTTTATCGCACCTTCTTAAGTTAGTCCCTGCATTTGACGAGTCACGTGTCACCGAATTTTTCCTGCGTTTTGAGAAGAAGTGCCGGTAGCACCAATGGCCCGAGGTTAAGTGGGCAGCCCTTGTTTCCTCTAGGTTGGTTGGCAAAGGACTCAAGGCATATGATGCGTTGCCCTTGGAGTCTTGCATCGATTATGAGGTACTGAAGGAAGCTGTTCTGCGGGCGTACGAGTTACAACCAGAAACATATAGGTTGAAGTTCCGGGGTGTTACAAAGGGTCGTGAGTGCACTTTTCTAGAACATGCCCGGGAACTGTCTGATGCATTGAGAAATTGGCTGAGGTCAGAGAAGGTGACGATGTTCGAGGAGATTGAGCAGTTATTCCTTCTAGAGCAATTTTTAAAGTGCACAGGCGGCAACCTGACTTTGAACCTCAAAGAGAAACGTCCTAAAACTCTACAAGAGGCAGCTGAGATGGCTGACCTGAGAATGTCACTGATTCGTGGGCGCGGGTCTGCACAACGGACCGATGCAGTTAACAAGGGGCGCAACACTCCACCCCCCCGAATCAGTGATGCACAATTTAATAACGAGAGTAAGAGCAAAGATACCAATTTTGATCACAAACCTAAAACCGTCCCGTTTAAGAAAGGTCAGGGCCCTTCCCCACCTCAGGAGAAGTCCAAGGGTGAAGTAGAGTGTTTTAAGTGTCATAACAAGGGGCATTTCGCATGTTCCTGCCCTAGTAACCAACCTACTGCAGTCGTGTTTTTGGCTAGCAACATTGGGGTGTCTCTGAGGTCTTCTGCATTTACCCGGGGTGATATGTCAGATGCGGGGGCACAGCCAGTGAAGAGGTCTCCGGAAGGCTCGAAACCTGTCCGCGATGCTTTTTGCGACCATAGAGGGCGTGGCTGCGTGAGTTGGGCTGGTTGCAAGCATGGGTTGGAGTTGTTGCGTGATACAGGTGCATCCCAGACTCTGATGAAAAACTTTACAGGCAAACCTATAAACGCGGCAAGGGTGGTTGTGGTGCAGGGTATTAATGCTACAAGGTCATACCCGTTGGTTCGAGTAGAGCTGGAGGTTGAAGGTGTGACACGAGAGTTGGATGTCGGAATCGTGGAGAAACTGTCAGTAGAGGGCGTCGACCTTCTTCTCGGCAACGACTTTGCGGTACCTGCTTCTGAGGTTCCACCCTTAGTCGGTGCCGAGAGGGCGGCCGACGTGAGTAGGGAGGGGCAGGAGTTGGTCGAGAGGTGTCAATCACAGCAGAGGGCGTGTGTTGACACCCGATCTCGTGCATCTAAGGTGTCACAGCCTATTCCTCAGTCTCTAGACCAGCGGAGGAACGGTCGGAAGGAGAAGGCAAAAGTTGGGAGTAGTTTTGTGAGTTTTGACCCAGCGGCTCTTCTTAGCGACTTAGTACTTGACCCAGAGGTGAGCTCCGGAGTGGCCCCAGAACCTGTCACCTCTAGTGACATGGTTGGGCATGATGGCACTCCACGACAGAGTAGTTCCCAGGTGGAGGAGAGTTGTGGGAACGGGGCTATTGAACACGAGGACGGGGAAACATGTCATGTGAACCTGTTGGAGGAGTTTGTGAGGCAACCACCTGAGCAGCCTACTGTCCCTGCATTGGTCTGCAGCAGCCAAGGTGGAGAAGGAGAGGGGGGCAGTAGGGCACAGGTGGAGGAGAGTTGGGATTGTCATGCCGCGGAAGACACGAGTCTGGTGGCTGTGGAAGCGCTAGAGCACCTGCCTGAGCAGCAGTGTGCAGCGCTCCAGCACCAGCTCGGTTCATACCCCACTGGTCGTGCCGAGCACCCAAGCCTCACAACTCAGGCGGTGCACGAGGTTCCGCTGGCAGGTCACTTGAGTGTTAGTCGACCGTTGACCTCGTTGTTTCGGTGGTTCAAGGTGGGCGACAAGGCTTTGGCATGGTTGTCAGGCCAGGGTCGACCCATGGCTGCCAAGGGTGGTGGTCAGAAGGAGGACATTGAGCAGATTAGTGAGGTTGGCTGTGGAGTGGATGTGCCCGGTCGTCGCATAGCCTCCCAATGCTGCTCTAGTCGAATGCAACAGCCCTACCATAGACCGACTGTATCTGGCCATGTCGCTGAAGGCGGTGATGCTGCGCAGGCAGATGTAGTCGTAAGGAATGCGGGGGTGCGCATGTACGGTATCGGCGGGGAAGCCTTAGCAATTATGAACTATGGGAGTGACTGCACAGGTGGTACTGATTGTTCCTCTCATGACCTGGCTGTTCTAGGGACGAAGGTGGAGAAGGAGGGAGACTTTAATTTAGAAGCTGCGGTCTCGGCTGTGTTGTGGGAGGGCACGAGGCATGTTGTTCTTCGAGATAAGTTGCAACCTCTTGTGTCTGAGCGCCAAGAGATGTTGTTTACTAGGCTGTGGCAGTACATCCGCATGTTTGTTGCTTATCCAGACCTGATATATTGGGTAGAATCCGACATGGAGGCTGGAGACAGTGCAAGACTCAAGTTAGTTCCCTACCGTATTAATCCTGCTCAACAGCCTGTTATGAAAAC
Source organism: Lithodes maja (assembly GCA_037953745.1). NCBI lineage: Eukaryota > Metazoa > Arthropoda > Malacostraca > Decapoda > Lithodidae > Lithodes > Lithodes maja. The sequence goes on from JBAKBP010003002.1 coordinate 139,884, forward strand.
AGAGCTAGACGACATGTGGAAAAAGGGTCTGAGGGATAAAGGATATCGTGAGTGGTCGTTGCCAGTGAGTTTGCAACCTGAGTTGAGTGGCAAGATCCGTGTGTATGGTGATTGCAAAAGTGTGGAAGCATTATCCCTGACAGACGCCTATCCATTACCTAGAGTTGACGATACCATAGACCGCATCGGGGCTGCCTCGCTCGTCACGAAGGTAGAACTAGTGAAAGGTTATTGGCAGGCCCCATTGCCGGAAAGAGCGAAGAGAAGTGCCAGTCTTGTGATGAACTGGGCAGTTTATCAGTGTCGGGTGTTGTTTTGCTGCCAGAACACAAGTTGGATGTGTGGCATGTTAAGGGCACTGATAATGTTTTGGCTGATTGTTTGTCACGGGAGGATTTGTTTGCAGGAGAACCCTCGCCGTTCAGTCAGTGTGTGTTGTGAGTGGAGAAAAATCAGGCTTGCCCCTGTAGAGCAGCCGTCAAAAACAACATTAAAATTAAATACAAAAAATCACATAAAATCTCTTTCATTTTGATAGTTAATTGTAAGTTGCCAATGTTATAGCTAAAGTTATAAGTTAAACCTGTCTTTCACTTAGTAGACTGGGCTCTGTGAAGCTCGCTCAGGGAGCATAGCAGGCTAAAATTATACTATTATGTTTGGGAGGGGTAATAAGATTTTCTTTATGCTAAAATTTTTATTTATTTAAGATTGAGCTTTGCATTTCATTTCTGGTGGAGTGGCTAGTTGTGGCGGGTCTTGTCAGCATTCTGCCTTGTCAGATATGGTGCTCGCCTAATGTTGAGCATCCCATATCTTGGGCGGGGTGTGACGCCTACCAGCGTTGGCAGAATCGCCTCTCGTTAGCCACTAGCGTCCGCCAGGGACATCGAAATGGGCTACAGTTATCAGAAAATGTTGTTCTTTCTTTCATAGTACTCGCATTGTCACAGACAGTCCAGTGGTGGTCTTTAATTTCGTCTGTGACAATGGGAAGTATTTTATATCATTGATAGAATATAAGATGCTTTGTGTAGAGTTAAGGAGAAAGAGAGATATAGGCAGCGAGGTGGTAATATGTGCGTGCGTATGTATGTGTTGCCTCGCTAGGAGGAGTTTTCCCGCTCGCGCGGGCTTTCCCTCGCCTTTGATTGGCTGGTGGTTCCTGGTGCGTCCTAGGGGCCTGCTGCCTTGTGACGTATCGTCCCGTGATTGGCCGACCATCGCGCCTTTGTGGGTTCCTGCGGTCCACAGGAGCTGTTCTCCTCAGGACAGGCTTGGAGTGCATGCTTCTAACATCCCTTTGCATACTCTCTCCTGATCACCCCCTTTACCACTGTCTCTCTCTCTCTGACCTTCTTCTTTTCCATTGCTCCTCACCTTTATTCAATTACTTATCCCGTTGGGTTCTGCATACGGATTCCATAGCCTGCCCATTGTATTGCATGCGCCGTCCTCTGAGATATTTACATGTATTTAGAATAGGTTTGAAGGTTCTTAGTTAGTAGAGGTTAAGAACTCTGTGTGTGTCTCCATTATTGATTTAGTGTTTCTGCTCTTTGATTTAATGGTAGACTGGGATAAGGTAACTGTAGTCGTTGTCCCCGATGTGTGTATGGTTTGCTTATACCTAAACGACTTCGACCGGTCCTGTGGTAGCCTGTGTTGTCTTTTCGCTTGTGTTCTTTACGAGTGCAGCATTGTGTTGACTGAGGGTTTTAGCCTGTTCCCGTTCCACACTTTGCTGCCTCTTTGCTTATCTTTTGAGGGTCGCCAGGATAGAACCAGATACTTGTGATCTGGATCTATCAAGAGAGCACCCCAGTCAATTAACGTAACTTAAAGGATGCAGTCTTAAGGACATCGCTAGGCTACGAGCCTGTCTTGCTCAACCACAGTTCCTTACCTAGAGTATTATTAATTGAGTAGACACTTATTAGTATTTAATATAAGCTCTTTGATATGTACGCATTATTATTCACAGCATTTATTAGTCTAGGTTGTTGTTGAGTTGCACAACCAAAGCAGACTGTTTCGTTGATGAGGAAGTACTTCTTTTAGTGTCGAGCATTACTACCGTTGCGCATTTATAGTATTCTCGTGTCAGTTAACATTATATGTCCTATCTTTTAGTGTATTCAGTTTACACGTGTTGTGTCCTGCCTCCTGCCTTTATATAGTTCAAGATTAGATACGAGCATCTTATGAGCATCAGACTTTCTTCAGAAGTTTCCAGGTCTATGCTGTAGGACTATACTTCACTTTCTTTCAGATAGGAGTGAAGAGTTTATTGTTGTTTAGAGTAACTATATTGAAGCATCTTTTTATTGTATTAAATCTTGAAGTTATTTAATTGATCTTTCCATAGCTTCCCTTTTATGCATTTTAACGTACCTTGCATCTTGTTTGTTATCAGGCTATACCAGTATGGGTTAGCCTGAAGTAGAGTACATTTATGCCCAGTTAAGGATACCCCGTTATCGCAGATTAACTCTGGAGGGTATAGGTGTTTTTGTTCGCCGGCATATAAGTTCGAGGGTTTGGGTCTAGCGTACCGTTGTTGCATAGTGCCCTATTACTAGTCCAATCATTAAGTGCCCTTGTGTTATTCGTAGCCCCGGTCGTAACACATGTAATAATGTAAGAAAATGACCGTATTTTAGCGATTTTGCCCTTCGGTTGCACGATCGTTGCAAGACAACTAGTGATCGTAGAAGGATGGTTCGGGTGTCATTTGAAAGCTCAATTTACGCGTTTTCAGGGATACATACTTGTATTACGCTCTGGGTCTTGTTTATGCATGAAAATGAGCACGGAAACAACCCCATTTATGGTAAAAACCCACGCTGGGCGGTACATAGAAATTACCGCCTAGGCCGCTCTTAAGGTGTTAGTTATGAATGACAATAGCTTTACATCAAGTTAGTTAATTGTTATTATGTAAAGTAGAATATTCACTCACAAATCATCTCTGAATCAAACATTAATTCTAATCACCAAAATTAAACAGTAATTCAAAATATATATATCTCCAATTAAATTAAATATATAGGATTCTTCAATCCAACCTATATGATTTCTCCAAGTAAATTAAACATATATGATTTCTCCAAGTAAATTAAACATATATGATTTCTCCAAGTAAATTAAATATATATATGATTTCTCCAAGTAAATTAAACAGTAAAGTCAAATTATTTCTCCAATCACAAAATCTTATAGCAAATGAGTGTATGTTTTCGACATACCTCTGGTTAATTAATAGTCACACATAATCCCTAACTAACGTGTAAGAGGTCGCTCCCGGACGCAACTTAACACATAATAATATACAAACCTTTGAAGTCTGTCTCGTCTCCCCACCACACTGCTCGTTTTCCCCAGCTAGAAATGTACTAGTTTGAATTATCAAATTCCTGTCTTATATATCGTTCCCTGGACCCAGCTAACCAATCAGGAGGTAGGAAGCAGGTGCCGGGACCAGTAAGAAGGCAGGAAACACGTCGACCAGTTACAGGTGAGAAGCAGGTGAACGAGACCCCGTGAGTGGATGGGGCAGTAGGGAGAAGGGGGGCTGGTTCTGTCTCGTCCGGTAGTTTGCCCCTCCACGTCCACACAAACTTGGCTGGTTTCTCTCTCTCTCTCTCTCTCTCTCTCTCTCTCTGGTCACATAAGCAAGGCGAATTGTTGCCACGAGGTAATTGTAAAGTCACGTTCAACAGGTTGGTCTGCCCACATGACATCCGGTCAGTATGGATGTTACACCTCCACCGCTAGAAAAGAGTTCAATAGGAGGAAAGTATAGGACACATTTTCAGACTCTTGACAGACAATCTGCCAACACATTCTGGACCCCCTTGATGTGTTTGACATCTAAGGCGTACTACTGCAGCAACAAGCTCCACCGTGTCAGTCTCTGATTCTTGTTTTGGAACTTGTGCAAAAACTTTAATGGGTGATGGTCAGTATATACAGTAATGGAACCAGGGGCAGATTGAACATAAACACCAAAGTATTGGAGGGACAAAATCAGTGCTAACAGCTCCTTTTCTATGACAGAGTAATTACGTTGAGCAGAATTTAACTTTTTACTAAAATAGCAAACAGGATGCAGTACATCACAGTCATCCTCCTGGAGTAACACTCCTCCGACACCAGTATTACTTGCATCAACAGCTAGAGAGAAAGATCTGGTGAAATCAGGGGCACGGAGAACAGGATAGTTAGAGAGAATGTATTTAGTAGCACTGAAAGCCTCCTCACAATCTGAGGACCACTCAAACCTCACATCCTTTCGGAGAAGATCTGTTAAAGGTGCTCTTAACCTTGAAATTTTTAAAATAAACCTCCTGTAGTATCCAATCATCCCTAAGTATCTTTGGATTTCTTTCTTATTGGTAGGTGTTGGGAAATTAGAAATTGACTCTACTTTAGCATGAGGAGGTGCAACCTGACCCTGTCCTACTAAATACCCAAGATATTGGACAGTACTCTAAATGAAAGTGCACTTTTTTAAGTTCACTAAAAAATTTGCTTCAGCAAGGTTAGCAAAAAGCAGTCTGATTTGTTTGAGATGTTCTCCCCATGTATGGGAAAAAAGAAGGATATCGTCAATGTACACCACACACCTAGGTACCCCTTCAGTCACCTGATTCATGAGGCGCTGAAAGGTAGCTGGAGCGTTTTTCAGGCCATAAGGAATTACTTCACAGCAGAAGGCTTGATTGTTTACCACAAAACATGAAATATCCCTTGCTCTGGGTGTTAGAGGTACTTGCCAATATCCTTTCACAAGGTCAATTTTACTCATAAAACTGGCAGTGCCAATCTGGTCAATACAATCATCAATCTGTGGCAGTGGATAAGTATCATTCTTTGTTACGGCATTGACTTGTCTGTAGTCCATACAAAATCTATAACTCCCATCTGGCTTAGGGACAAGTGTGACCGGACTACTCCACTGGCTTAAGGCTCTAGTAATTATGGCATTGGACAACATGAAATCTAATTCAACTTGCAGAATACTCCTGCGCTGTGGTGAGACACGGTATGGGGATAATTTGATGGGTGCTGCATATCCCCGACATCTATGTCATGCACGGCCAACGAGGCGAGCCCTGGAGTAACACGGAACACACTGGGAGACTGATAAAACATTGATTAGTTCTTTAGCTTTCTCTGAGGGAAGACTACATAATTTAGTTGGTAATTCCCCCCAGGCTACTGAATTATATTTAAAGTTGGATAGACCACAAGACAAGTCAAAATCGATACCTTCAGGATCTGGGACAGTCTGCTGCGGGATCTGTGGGTAAGGACTACAAACATCACCCGCACCAGGATGTCCACAGGTCCTTATTACTGCCACAGTAGGAGAATCTGGAAGAGAGGAATCAGGGGACCTATGATAGGGTTTTAACATATTTATATGAAATACATGCTTAGGCTTCCTTCTGTCTGGGATAGCCACCAAGTTTAGCAATAATCCCGGAGAATCTGTTGGAACCGCACGGGTAACAAAAAAATGCAAAACTACCCCCTTATCCCTATCACCTACATTTTCTTCACAATGTTTTCTTAGCCTAACCGGCAAGGTGCACCAGAGGATTTTCAGGTAATTTTTGTTTGGGCTTACCTGTCATCTGTCAGGTGTGACACATTTTACAAAACTCCACTACATCGGCACGCATACCGGGCCAGTGGAAGTGGGTTCTAATGCGCCCTCGAGTTTTTTTCACCCCTAAATGCCTTGCTAAGGTTATTTCATGGGCCATTTCTATTATGTCTTTCCGACAAGGCTTGGGAGCGACTACCTGATGCACGTCCCATGCCCCGTCATCAATAGGTCTACGTGGCTGTCTCCACCTACGCCACAAAACTCCTTTCTTTATATAAAAGCATTCACCCCTCTCCTTCTCCTTCTCACACTCTTCTTCACTCGCGGCACTGGCAGCTAACTCTTTGCACTCAATGTCATCTCGCTGCAACTCTACCAGGCCGCTAGGACTATTAGGAGGGGTTTCATGATTATTATTAGGCTCAAGATTTGCCATAAATGTGTCAGACAGATCTACTACAGTTTCCGCATCAGGCACAGTTAGAGCATCATTCATTATTCTTTTATCCCTTTCATATTTTTGCACATTTGGCACATCAGGCACAGTTGGTACACTATCAGAGGGAACTGCTACATTTGGTATAGATAAAGGGACAGCATTCATGGGGAAAACATTTTGTACTTCCTTAGCAAGCTCACTGGGTAGTGGCTTGACAACGGGAAAATTGCAAGACGGGGTCTGGTCGGACCCTCTTAACAGCCAAATCATTCCCCAAAAGGAGTACCTCCTTAGCAAGCTCACCGGGTAGTGGCTTGTCAACAGGGGAAAATGGCAAAGCGGGGTCTGGTCGGACCCTCTCACCAGCCACATCATTCCCCAAAAGGAGTGTTACCCCAGGCACAGGGATGTCCTGACGCCTACACAAAGCTATACAGGCTTCACCCTTCAGCAAATCACACTCAATCTCGCCATTCACCACGTTAGCAGAAAATTTACCTCCAGCACCTCTCATTATTACTGATTCGCCAGTTGCGCATTCAGAATAAGGATTCACCATGAGGGTGCTAGTAGAACCAGTATCTCTCAAGATATTTACCTCATGTACACACCCATTCATTTTCACATAACCAGATGAAATAAAGGGAAGGTAACTGTCTTGAACTGATGGGAATTTTACTGCAGATTTACCCTGGACTGCTGGGAAAACGTCTACAAGCTTAACCCTCGTGGGTGGCATCACACACGCTACTACTCCATATCCTGTCGGGTTTAAGTTAGTAGCTAGGTACTCCTGTCGGGAGTCCTGCATCAAAGACACATTTGGGTCGCTTTCATAATTATTTAAGTTAGCTAGGTACTCCTTCTGTCGAGAGTCCTGCATCAAAGGCACATTTGGGTGGTTTTGGTTATTTGGGGAGGCAGTTACGGCGGCTACTGTCGGCCCCGATCTCTCGGCTCTCTCCTTAGCCCAACACTGATAAGCTAAGTGGCCTCTCTTGCCACAATAGGTACACTCTTTCGGAGATACATTCCCCTTGTAAGCATTATTATTATTAGTTTGGGCCCCACCTCTGTTACCATTACCAGGAGTCACATTCTTAGTTGGGGGAGCATTTTTAATTTGGCTTACGTGGGGAGACGTTACAGGCTTTTGCGAGTGACTAGATTTATCAGATTTGTGATTGGAGAACTTATTATTATCATAGGGCTTTTTCCCACGAAATTTGTGGTTTAGTACATAAGTATCAGCCATGTCTGCAGCTTCGGCAAGAGTTTCTACCTTTTTCCCTCTCAAATGATAGGCTACTCGTGAATCTACCTTCCATAGGAAGTTCTCAAGCAAGATTAACTCTTTCAGACCCTTACACTCAGTGACATTCTTACTTGTTAGCCAGTTATTTAAAGCTTTGTTCATGGTCCTGGCAAACACCGTATGAGTTTCCTCACATTTTGTATGAGTCTTTCTGAAAGTCTGTCTATATGCTTCAGGCAGCAGTTTGTAGGTTTTTAGAATGGCTGCTTTGAGATGGTCATAGTCTTGCCGAACCTCAGACTCTACTGATATGTAAGTTTCCCGACCTTGTCCTGTCAACACCGTTTGCAACATAAATGGCCACCGTTCCCTTGTCCACCCCATACCTGTAGCAACCTCCTCGAACACAAAAAAGTCTTGAACATTGTCTTCGGTGAACGGGGAATTACACTAGTCATGGTTAATCCCGGAGGGGGAGCAAGCACATGGTTTTTGGCCTCGGTTTGAGCAGTTAATTGGGCCATGCGATATTCATGATCTAGCTGTAGCTGAGTTTGGTGTGCCTGGGCTTGGGTTTGTTGTGACTGTGCCTGCAGCTGAGCATCTGCCTGGGCAGCATTTAACCTAGCTAAATCATGATATTGCTCAGGGGTAAATCCCTCTGGCAAATGATCACCAAACCGTATCTGTATCCCATTACCGAGTCCTCCACCAGCCGCTCCATTTGGCTCACCGCCCTCGGCTCCGTCATGCTCACCGCCCTCGTCTCCGTTATGCTCACCGCCCTCGTGAATCCCAAATAACTCTGACTTTATGATCTGGGCTATTTCAGGCTTCGACATGTCTGAGACTGTTAGCTCAAGATACAAGGCTAGTACTATTAATTCTGCCTTGGACAAGTGATCGATGTCATCGGCAACGGGTGACGATTCTAAGAAATTCTTAACATCTTCCTTATTAATTATTTCAGGCATGATTATGATACGATATAAACTTAGTGAAACTTATACAAAACGAATCCTGGCAAGGTCGCCAGTTAATCTGTTACGTATCTTGATTTATAAGTGGTTAACTAAATAAATAAAGACAGAACAGTTAATAATTATGTAAGTGTAGCAAAACAGCTGAAGGCCAAAAGAACGGAAAATATTAAAGTTAGTTCTGTTGTCACTTACTTTCCCTCAGTTGTTGGGACAGTTATCCTTTCTACTCTGATACACTTCAATTATATTTAATCAGTAAACTAGTTAAAGTTACATTTAATGTTTTAATATGAAAGAGGCTATTAATTACGAATACAAAAGTTTGATATGTAAGCAAAGTTTAAGACACTAGAATATCTCAATTAATCTTAATTATCAGCAAAGTATTAAGATCTTTTATATATAATTAATTTAAGTTTGTTAACCCTCTAAAGAATGTTTTACTCTTTCTATGTTATCTCGTTATTCTTAGTTTATTATTATTATTCTCCTTTAGTATTTTATCTTATTTATTCTTATTACTGAAAGACATTTGTCTAAATAAAAGTGGTAAGGAAATATTATAAGTCACATATAAAAGGGAATTATATTTATAAACGTAAAAAAGGTATTTTACAATTAATCAAAATAATAAGCAATGAAAGTTATGATAGAGTTTCAGGATCGTTTTGCATACGTTCTGATTTCACTAAAGTACAAATTAAAGAATAATAGTCAGGTAAGTATTTAACTTATACAAGGCTTAATCCTTAACCCTTAACCCTCTCCGACATATGACGCAATTTTGAGCCGATTAGGGATACTGTAAAGCCTTTGTTACCATCAGGAGTATTTAGAAACCTTTAGTTTAGTTACAGAGTCACAGAGTCACAGAGTGTGAGGTGAAGCTGAACGGTCAGGCTATGGAGATCGTCAACTCTTTTAAGTATCTGGGCAGTGTGTTGAGTAAAGATGGGACTATGGATGAAGAGGTGCGGGAGAGGGTACAACAGGGGAAGAGGGTTGTAGGAACGCTAAAAGCAGTAACAAGAAATAGGGTGGTCAGTATGGAAGTGAAGAAGTCCTTGCATGACAGTGTGGTAATCCCGACACTGACTTATGGAAGCGAAGCATGGACGTTGGTTGAGAGACTCAGACCAAGAGTGAGAGCAGTGGAAATGAATTACTTAAGGAGTGCGTGCGGAGTTACATGGAGGGATAGACAGACTAATGAGGAAGTAAGAAGGAGGTGTGGTGTGGAGGTAGATGTGCTGGAAAGTGTGAAAAGGAACAACTTGAGATGGTTCAGCCATATGGAACGTATGGAAAGCGAGAGAATGACTAAGAGGGTGTACGAGAGCGAGGTGGAGGGACAGATGGGGAGAGGTAGACCGAATATGAGGTGGAAGGATGGAGTGAGGAACTACATGAACGAAGGCGGTGCTGGTTGGGGGGAGGGACGTCGACTGACTGGGGACAGAGGTGCATGGGGGCGGTTCGTTCGTGGCCACCCCTTCGGGGATCACGGCGTCAGGCAATAGATAGATAGATAGATAGTTTAGTTACTTCAACCTCTGCAGTTGTCTTTGAGTTAGCTGTGGGCAGAAAACTAATTTTGGAGAGGTAATTATAAGAGTGAGAGAACTCTATTTCTTATTGCTAATCTGGCAACCTCTGCATCATATGAGTCTGAACGGGTTAACTGGCGGCGCCCGGCTATTGTCGAATGAAATAAATGGGGCCTATGGGTGGGGCCGGGCTATTGTCGAATGCAAATTTGAGCACGTAATGTGCTCTGAGAGAGAGCGAAGCGGTGGGAGGAGCGTAGATTACCTCCTGACCGCTCGCCACGGTGGCCGTGGAGCTACTGAGATGTACTCCTTTGTACTCCAGCCTCTCACTCGTTTCACACGTGTGATGCCTACCAGCGTTGGCAGAATCGCCTCTCGTTAGCCACTAGCGTCCGCCAGGGACATCGAAATGGGCTGCAGTTATCAGAGAATGTTGTTCTTTCTTTCGTAGTACTCACATTGTCACAGACAGTCCAGTGGTGGTCTTTAATTTCGTCTGTGACAACGGGAAGTATTTTATATCATTGATCGAATATAAGATGCTTTGTGTAGAGTTAAGGAGAAAGAGAGATATAGGCAGCGAGGTGGTAATATGTGCGTGCGTATGTATGTGTTGCCTCGCTCGGAGGAGTTTTCCCACTCGCGCGGGCTTTCCCTCTCCTTTGATTGGCTGGTGGTTCCTGGCGCGCCTTAGGGGCCTGCTGCCTTGTGATGTATCGGCCCGTGATTGGCCGACCATCGCGCTTTTGTGGGCTCCTGCGGTCCACAGAAGCTGTTCTCCTCAGGACAGGCTTGGCGTGCATGCTCCTAACATCCCTTTGCATACTCTCTCCCGATCACCCCCTTTACCACTGTCTCTCTCTCTGACCTTCTTCTTTTCCATTGCTCCTCACCTTTATTCAATTACTTATCTCCTTGGGTTCTGCATACGGTTTCCATAGCCGGCCCATTGTATTGCATGCGCCATCCTCTGAGATATTTACATGTACTTAGAATAGGTTTGAGGGTTCTTAGTTAGTAGAGGTTAAGAACTCTGTGTGTGTCTCCATTATTGATTTAGTGTTTCTGCTCTTTGATTTAATGCTAGACTGGGATAAGGTAACTGTAGTCGTTGTCCCCGATGTGTGTATGGTTTGCTTATACCTACACGACTTCGACCGGTCCTGTGGTAGCCTGTGTTGTCTTTTCGCTTGTGTTCTTTACGAGTGCAGCATTGTGTTGACTGAGGGTTTTAGCCTGTTCCAGTTCCACACTTTGCTGCCTCTTTGCTTATCTTTTGAGGGTCGCCAGGATAGAACCAGATACTTGTGATCTGGATCTATCAAGAGAGCACCCCAGTCAATTAACGTAACTTAAAGGATGCAGTCTTAAGGACATCGCTAGGCTACGAGCCTGTCTTGCTCAACCATAGTTCCTTACCTAGAGTATTATTAATTGAGTAGACACTTATTAGTATTTAATAAAAGCTCTTTGATATGTACGCATTATTATTCACAGCATTTATTAGTCTAGGTTGTTGTTGAGTTGCACAACCATAGCAGACTGTTTCGTTGATGAGGAAGTACTTCTTTTAGTGTCGAGCATTACTACCGTTGCGCAGTTATAGTATTCTTGTGTCAGTTAACATTATATGTCCTATCTTTTAGTGTATTCAGTTTACACAGGTTGTGTCCTGCCTCCTGCCTTTATATAGTTCAAGATTAGATACGAGCATCTTATGAGCATCAGGCTTTCTTCAGAAGTTTCCAGGTCTATGCTGTAGGACTATACTTCACTTTCTTTCAGATAGGAGTGAAGAGTTTATTGTTGTTTAGAGTAACTATATTGAAGCATCTTTTTATTGTATTAAATCTTGCAGTGATTTAATTGATCTTTCTATAGCTTCCCTTTTATGCATTTTAATGTAACTTGCATCTTGTTTGTTATCAGGCTATACCAGTGTGGGTTAGCCTGAAGTAGAGTACATTTATGCACAGTTAAGGATACCCCGTTATCGCAGATTAACTCTGGAGGGTATAGGTGTTTTTGTTCGCCGGCATATAAGTTTGAGTGTTTGGATCTAGCGTACCGTTGTTGCATAGTGCCCTATTACTAGTCCAATCATTAAGTGCCCTTGTTTTATTCGTAGCCCCGGTCGTAATAAATGGCAACCTTGCCTAATATCTAAGAAAGAATTGTAGGATTGTTGGACATATGTTTTTTGAGGAATATTTTGGACACGTGGAATTTTTGTTTGGCAACGTAGTATAGCACTTGAGTATGAGTTGTCTTCGAGCATTTTTTTGAGTGAATAGTGCTACATGAGAGTTTAGGTTTTCCTTTTTTTTATAAACGTTGAGAATTTTAGGTGGACACTATGTCGAACGACGGATCAATGCAGTACAAAGGAGTACAAAGGAAATCAAGCAACAACAGATCTAGTGACCCTTCTAGGCTGCTTGTCCTCCAAAACACTGAGGATCAAGTGTCCAAACAGTGGTTTAGAGTGGGTAAGGGAACATTGGAAAGGGAACTACTGCCCTAGAACTAATGTCCGTGGCAGGATTAGGAAGTTAGCAGGGGACAGAGGGGTTAGTTACTGAGGGGGGGATAAAATAAAGTTATTCATTTACAAACGCAGTCAGTCGCGGGTTTGATGCGAGATATTTGTCTAAGCGGAGTTTAAATGAATCAACGGTGCTGCAGTCTATAACGTCTCGGGGAAGCCCATTCCACAAGTTGACAACTCGATTGAAGAAGAAATTCTTAGATTCGTGTGAGTTAAAAGATTTACCAATAATTTTGCAACCGTTTCCCCGTGTGTAATTAGATTGGTCGATAGTGAAATACTTACTACAGTTCATATTGTCCATGCCTTTGATGATTTTGAACACTTGAATTAAGTCACCTCTTAATCTGCGCTGGGTTAAAGGAAATAGATTTAATTCTCTAAGACGCTCTTCGTATGGTTTGTTCTTTAGGCTAGGTATCATTTTGGTAACTCTACGTTGAACTCGTTCTAGCTTGTTTATATTTTTTTGGTAATAAGGGCACCAGGATTGAATGCAGTATTCCAGAAGAGGGCGGACTAAGGAATTGTAAAGGGTTAGGATAACTTCTTTGGATTTATGCTCAAATGACCTGCCTATAAAGCCAATTATTTTGTTTGCCTTCTTAACAACTTCTCAACATTGTTGACTCGGTTTTAGGTTACTCGATATTGTTACTCCCAGATCGGTTTCTTTGTTTACATTCTTAAGCTGAGTGCCATTCATCGAATAGTTTGCTTTCTCATTTAGGTATCCGATATGTAGTACTTTACATTTATCCGCATTGAAACTCATTTGCCAAATTTGGGCCCAACATGACAATTTATCTAGATTGTGTTGCATATCGTCAACTTGTTCTTTTGAGAGTACGCTATTTGCAATTTTTGTATCGTCAGCAAATTTTGAGATTGTACAGGTGAGACCCTCATCTATGTCGTTGATGTACATTATAAAGAGAATTGGTCCTAGTACCGATCCCTGGGGTACCCCGCTACTTACATTGGTCCATTTAGATGCCTTACCGCTTATGACTACTCTTTGCTTTCTGTCGCTGAGCCAATTTTCTATCCATTTCAACTCTCCGTCTTGTATTCCATGCGCTTTTAGTTTTAGCAGTAAATGTTTATGGGGAACTTTGTCAAAGGCCTTTTGAAAATCAAGATTTATAATATCTACAGCTTTACTCTCATCGTAGAGGTTGAGGATATCGTGGAAGAAGTCTAAGAGGTGTGTTAAACAGGAACGTTTTTTACGAAAGCCGTGTTGAGTATCTTTAAGTAAGTTATTTGCCTCTAAGTGATTTACGAGTCTGTCTTTTATGACCGTTTCTAGCATTTTACATACAATTGAGGTTAAGCTAATTGGACGATAGTTATTGGGTAGGGATTTGCTGCCTTTTTTGAATATCGGTGTTACGTTGGCTAGCTTCCACTGATCAGGCATAGTCCCAGACTGCAAGGATTCATTGAATAGCAATATCGGTGGTTTGGAGAGCTCATCCTTAGCTTCCTTTAGAACTCTAGGTGAGATTGTATCAGGTCCAGGCGTAATGCACAGTGAGGACACAGTACGGGAAACAGACTCTGAGGTGCAGCAGCGGGGTTTGTTAGAAGGCATTAGAGTAATAACTAGTGAGGAGGATGCAAGGGAGTTTCTGGAGATGCCTATTACTGTTGACCGGGTGTCGGGGATTGATCGGTATGGTCTCCAGTGTTTGGCCACGGTCATGGGGCATGTGGGCACTAGCAGCATGACGAGAGGTGACCTGGTGGCCTGTGTGCTCAGCGGGGTGCGGGGGGCTTTGGGTGGAGCGGGAGCTGGGGCACCTTCGGCCCAGCCCCCATTCCACTCGACTCCTAGCATGGCGCCCCCTCGGGCTCCGGAGCCGGGCACGTTCCCGCAGGCCGATAGTCACTGGCAGCGTGGTTTGTCACTGGGTGGGTCTCCAATTGTTGCATCTCCTCCTCCTCAAGGTTTAACTGCAGATATGCTCTTCCAGCTTGAGATGGCTAAAATGCAGGCTGAGCAACGAAAGCATGAATCTGAGCAGCAGCAGCAGCTTGAGATGGCTAAGCAGCAGATTGAGATGGCTAAGATTCAGCAGCAGCATCGGGAAGCTGAGCTTCAGGTTGAGGCTACGAAGTATTGTGCAGACAGAGATCTTGAGAAGTCTCGGGTGGAGTCGACAGGGCAGCGTCTCAGTTCTGGGAATCGAGGTCTTGATCAGTCTTTATCGCACCTTCTTAAGTTAGTCCCTGCATTTGACGAGTCGCGTGTTACCGAATTTTTCCTGCGTTTTGAGAAGAAGTGCCGGTAGCACCAATGGCCCGAGGTTAAGTGGGCAGCCCTTGTTTCCTCTAGGTTGGTTGGCAAAGGACTCAAGTCATATGATGCGTTGCCCTTGGAGTCTTGCATCGATTATGAGGTACTGAAGGAAGCTGTTCTGCGGGCGTACGAGTTACAACCAGAAACATATAGGTTGAAGTTCCGGGGTGTTACGAAGGGTCGTGAGTGCACTTTTCTAGAACATGCCCGGGAACTGTCTGATGCATTGAGAAATTGGCTGAGGTCAGAGAAGGTGACGATGTTCGAGGAGATTGAGCAGTTATTCCTTCTAGAGCAATTTTTAAAGTGCACAGGCGGCAACCTGACTTTGAACCTCAAAGAGAAACGTCCTAAAACTCTACAAGAGGCAGCTGAGATGGCTGACCTGAGAATGTCACTGATTCGTGGGCGCGGGTCTGCAGAACGGACCGATGCAGTTAACAAGGGACGCAACACTCCACCCCGCTGAGTCAGTGATGCACAATTTAATAACCAGAGTAAGAGCAAAGATACCAATTTTGATCACAAACCTAAAACCGTCCTGTTTAAGAAAGGTCAGGGCCCTTCCCCACCTCAGGGGAAGTCCAAGGGTGAAGTAGAGTGTTTTAAGTGTCATAACAAGGGGCATTTCGCATGTTCCTGCCCTAGTAACCAACCTACTGCAGTCGTGTTTTTGGCTAGCAACATTGGGGTGTCTCTGAGGTCTTCTGCATTTACCCGGGGTGATATGTCATATGCGGGGGCACAGCCAGTGAGGAGGTGTCCGGAAGGCTCGAAACCTGTCCGCGATGCTTTTTGCGACCATAGAGGGCGTGGCTGCGTGAGTTGGGCTGGTTGCAAGCATGGGTTGGAGTTGTTGCGTGATACAGGTGCATCCCAGACTCTGATGAAAAACTTTACAGGCAAACCTATAAACACGGCAAGGGTGGTTGTGGTGCAGGGTATTAATGCTACAAGGTCATACCCGTTGGTTCGAGTAGAGCTGGAGGTTGAAGGTGTGACACGAGAGTTGGGTGTCGGAATCGTGGAGAAACTGTCAGTGGAGGGCGTCCGACCTTCTTCTCGGCAACGACTTTGCGGTACCTGCTTCTGAGGTTCCACCCTTAGTCGGTGCCGAGAGGGCGGCCGACGTGAGTAGGGAGGGGCAAGAGTTGGTCGAGAGGTGTCAATCACAGCAGAGGGCGTGTGTTGACACCCGATCTCGTGCATCTAAGGTGTCACAGCCTATTCCTCAGTCTCTAGACCAGCGGATGAACGGTCGGAAAGAGAAGGCTAAAGTTGGGAGTAGTTTTGTGAGTTTTGACCCAGCGGCTCTTCTTAGCGACTTAGTACTTGACCCAGAGGTGAGCTCCGGAGTGGCCCCAGAACCTGTCACCTCTAGTGACATGGTTGGGCATGATGGCACTCCGCGACAGAGTAGTTCCCAGGTGGAGGAGAGTTGTGGGAACGGGGCTATTGAACACGAGGACGGGGAAACATGTCATGTGAACCTGTTGGAGGAGTTTGTGAGGCAACCACCTGAGCAGCCTACTGTCCCTGCGTTGGTCTGCAGCAGCCAAGGTGGAGAAGGAGAGGGGGGCAGTAGGGCACAGGTGGAGGAGAGTTGGGATTGTCATGCCGCGGGGGACACGAGTCTGGTGGCTGTGGAAGCGCTAGAGCACCTGCCTGAGCAGCAGTGTGCAGCGCTCCAGCACCAGCTCGGTTCATACCCCACTGGTCGTGCCGAGCACCCAAGCCTCACAACTCAGGCGATGCACGATGTTCCGCTGGCAGGTCACTTGAGTGTTAGTCGACCGTTGACCTCGTTGTTTCGGTGGTTCAAGGTGGGCGACGAGGCTTTGGCATGGTTGTCAGGCCAGGGTCGACCCATGGCTGCCAAGGGTGGTGGTCAGAAGGAGGACATTGAGCAGATTGGTGAGGTTGGCTGTGGAGTGGATGTGCCCGGTCGTCGCATAGCCTCCCAGTGCTGCTCTAGTCGAATGCAACAGCCCTACCATAGACCGACTGTATCTGGCCATGTCGCTGAAGGCGGTGATGCTGCGCAGGCAGATGTAGTTGTAAGGAATGCGGGGGTGCGCATGTACGGTATCAGCGGGAAGCCTTAGCAATTATGAACTATGGGAGTGACTGCACAGGTGGTACTGATTGTCCCACTCATGACCTGGCTGTTCTAGGGACGAAGGTGGAGAAGGAGGGAGACTTTAATTTAGAAGCTGCGGTCTCGGCTGGGTTGTGGGAGGGCACGAGGCATGTTGTTCTTCGAGATAAGTTGCAACCTCTTGTGTCTGAGCACCAAGAGATGTTGTTTACTAGGCTGTGGCAGTACATCCGCATGTTTGTTGCTTATCCAGACCTGATATATTGGGTAGAATCCGACATGGAGGCTGGAGACAGTGCAAGACTCAAGTTAGTTCCCTACCGTATAAATCCTGCTCAACAGCCTGTCGTGAAAACAGAGCTAGACGACATGTGGAAAAAGGGTCTGAGGGATTAAGGATATCGTGAGTGGTCGTTGCCAGTGAGTTTGCAACCTGAGTTGAGTGGCAAGATCCGTGTGTATGGTGATTGCAAGAGTGTGGAAGCATTATCCCTGACAGACGCCTATCCATTACCTAGAGTTGACGATACCATAGACCGCATCGGGGCTGCCTCGCTCGTCACGAAGGTAGAACTAGTGAAAGGTTATTGGCAGGCCCCATTGCCGGAAAGAGCGAAGAGAAGTGCCAGTCTTGTGATGAACTGGGCAGTTTATCAGTGTCAGGTGTTGTTTTGCTGCCGGAACACAAGTTGGATGTGTGGCATGCTAAGGGCACTGATAATGTTTTGGCTGATTGTTTGTCACGGGAGGATTTGTTTGTAGGAGAACCCTCGCCGTTCAGTCAGTGTGTGTTGTGAGTGGAGAAAAATCAGGCTTGCCCCTGTAGAGCAGCCGTCAAAAACAACATTAAAATTAAATAAAAAAAATCACATAAAATCTCTTTCTTTTTGATAGTTAATTGTAAGTTGCCAATGTTATAGCTAAAGTTATAAGTTGAACCTGTCTTTCACTTAGTAGACTGGGCTCTGTGAAGCTCGCTCAGGGAGCATAGGAGGCTAAAATTATACTATTATGTTTGGGAGGGGTTATAAGATTTTCTTTATGCTAAAATGTTGTTTTATTTAAGATTGAGCTTTGCATTTCATTTCTGGTGGAGTGGCTAGTTGTGGCGGGTCTTGTCAGCATTCTGCCTTGTCAGATATGGTGCTCGCCTAATGTTGAGCATCCCATATCTTGGGCGGGGTGTGACGCCTACCAGCGTTGGCAGAATCGCCTCTCGTTAGCCACTAGCGTCCGCCAGGGACATCGAAATAGGCTACAGTTATCAGAGAATGTTGTTCTTTCTTTCATAGTACTCGCATTGTCACAGACAGTCCAGTGGTGGTCTTTAATTTCGTCTGTGACAATGGGAAGTATTTTATATCATTGATAGAATATAAGATGCTTTGTGTAGAGTTAAGGAGAAAGAGAGATATAGGCAGCGAGGTGGTAATATGTGCGTGCGTATGTATGTGTTGCCTCGCTCGGAGGAGTTTTCCCGCTCGCGCGGGCTTTCCCTCGCCTTTGATTGGCTGGTGGTTCCTGGCGCGTCCTAGGGGCCTGCTGCCTTGTGACGTATCGGCCCGTGATGGGCCGACCATCGCGCCTTTGTGGGTTCCTGCAGTCCA
Source organism: Lithodes maja (assembly GCA_037953745.1). Classification (NCBI taxonomy): domain Eukaryota; kingdom Metazoa; phylum Arthropoda; class Malacostraca; order Decapoda; family Lithodidae; genus Lithodes; species Lithodes maja. The sequence continues at coordinate 158,286 of JBAKBP010003002.1, forward strand.
CAGGAGCTGTTCTCCTCAGGACAGGCTTGGCGTGCATGCTTCTAACATCCCTTTGCATACTCTCTCCCGATCACCCCCTTTACCACTGTCTCTCTCTCTGACCTTCTTCTTTTCCATTGCTCCTCACCTTTATTCAATTACTTATCCCCTTGGGTTCTGCATACAGATTCCATAGCCTGCCCATTGTATTGCATGCGCCGTCCTCTGAGATATTTACATGTACTTAGAATATGTTTGAGGGTTCTTAGTTAGTAGAGGTTAAGAACTCTGTGTGTGTCTCCATTATTGATTTAGTGTTTCTGCTCTTTGATTTAATGCTAGACTGGGATAAGGTAACTGTAGTCGTTGTCCCCAATGTATGTATGGTTTGCTTATACCTACACGACTTCGACCGGTCCTGTGGTAGCCTGTGTTGTCTTTTCGCTTGTGTTCTTTACGAGTGCAGCATTGTGTTGACTGAGGGTTTTAGCCTGTTCCCGTTCCACACTTTGCTGCCTCTTTGCTTATCTTTTGAGGGTCGCCAGGATAGAACCAGATACTTGTGATCTGGATCTATCAAGAGAGCACCCCAGTCAATTAACGTAACTTAAAGGATGCAGTCTTAAGGACATCGCTAGGCTACGAGCCTGTCTTGCTCAACCACAGTTCCTTACCTAGAGTATTATTAATTGAGTAGACACTTATTAGTATTTAATATAAGCTCTTTGATATGTGCGCATTATTATTCACAGCATTTATTAGTCTAGGTTGTTGTTGAGTTGCACAACCAAAGCAGACTGTTTCGTTGATGAGGAAGTACTTCTTTTAGTGTCGAGCATTACTACCGTTGCGCATTTATAGTATTCTCGTGTCAGTTAACATTATATGTCCTATCTTTTAGTGTATTCAGTTTACACGTGTTGTGTCCTGCCTCCTGCCTTTATATAGTTCAAGATTAGATACGAGCATCTTATGGGCATCAGACTTTCTTCAGAAGTTTCCAGGTCTATGCTGTAGGACTATACTTCACTTTCTTTCAGATAGGAGTGAAGAGTTTATTGTTGTTTAGAGTAACTATATTGAAGCATCTTTTTATTGTATTACATCTTGAAGTTATTTAATTGATCTTTCCATAGCTTCCCTTTTATGCATTTTAACGTACCTTGCATCTTGTTTGTTATCAGGCTATACCAGTGTGGGTTAGCCTGAAGTAGAGTACATTTATGCCCAGTTAAGGATACCCCGTTATCGCAGATTAACTCTGGAGGGTATAGGTGTTTTTGTTCGCCGGCATAGAAGTTTGAGGGTTTGGATCTAGCATACCGTTGTTGCATAGTGCCCTATTACTAGTCCAATCATTAAGTGCCCTTGTTTTATTCGTAGCCCCGGTCGTAACACATGTAATAATGTAAGAAAATGACCGTATTTTAGCGATTTTGCCCTTCGGTTGCACGATAGTTGCAAGACAACTAGTGATCGTAGAAGGATGGTTCGGGTGTCATTGGAAAGCTCAATTTACGCGCTTTCAGGGATACATACTTGTATTACGCTCTGGGTCTTGTTTATGCATGAAAATGAGCACGGAAACAACCCCATTTATGGTTAAAAAAAAAACGCTGGGCGGTACATAGAAATTACCGCCTAGGCCGCTCTTAAGGTGTTAGTTATGAATGACAATAGCTTTACATCAAGTTAGTTAATTGTTATTATGTAAAGTAGAATATTCACTCACAAATCATCTCTGAATCAAACATTAATTCTAATCACCAAAATTAAACAGTAATTTAAAATATATATATCTCCATTTAAATTAAATATATAGGATTCTTCAATCCAACCTATATGATTTCTCCAAGTAAATTAAACCTATATGATTTCTCCAAGTAAATTAAACATATATGATTTCTCCAAGTAAATTAAACATATATAATTTCTCCAAGTAAATTAAACATATATGATTTCTCCAAGTAAATTAAACCTATATGATTTCTCCAAGTAAATTAAACATATATGATTTCTCCAAGTAAATTAAACATATATGATTTCTCCAAGTAAATTAAACAGTAAAGTAAAATGATTTCTCCAATCACAAAATCTTAAAGCAAATGACTATGTTTTCGACATACCTCTGGTTAATTAATAGTCACAAATTATCCCTAACTAACGTGTAAGAGATCGCTCCGGGACGCAACTTAACACATAATATACAAGCCTTTGAAGTCTGTCTCGTCTCCCCGCCACACTGCTCGTGTTCCCCAGCTAGAAATGTACTAGTTTGAATTATCAAATTCCCGTCTTACATATCGTTCCCTGGACCTAGCTAACCAATCAGGAGGTAGGAAGCAGGTGCCGGGACCAGTAAGAAGGCAGGAAATACGTCGACCAGTTACAGGTGAGAAGCAGGTGAACGAGGCCCCGTGAGTGGATGGGGCAGTAGGCAGTAGTTCTGTCTCGTCCGGTAGTTTGCCCCTCCACTTCCACACAAACTTGGCTGGTTTCTCTCTCTCTCTCTCTCTCTCTCTGGTCACGTAAGCAAGGTGTTACGACCGGGCACTCGGGTACACTAGGGCTCTTACACAGGACTCGAGTATGGCTCGCTGCCACAACGGAAACACACGATCCCAACCCCAGAGTACTGCCAGCCGAACAAAAAACGCCACTACCCTCCAGAGTTCTATCTGCTATAACGGGGTATACAAGAACTCGGTACTAGCGTTTCACACAACAGACTAATAACAAGACGGGAGTTATCTAGTCTGGTCAACAATCAAACAAAGAAGAAAGTACTGCAACACTAAAGAATAGTGTTGGCCGAAGCCGAAGTAATCCACCCTTGACTAAGAACTTAAGAAGTCCTCCACCCTCTACTTCGGATCGGCACTATTACGTTACGTTAAACAATAGTCCTCGAGCATCAAGCAAGGAATCTTCTGATAAAGTTAGATGCTTCTCGAATACTCGTAAGAAGTAAGTATCGGATTTTGAACAGCAATTCAATAAGTAACACACTGGCAATTAAAGGCTTTAAGTTGACATAAGAAGAATTATAAGAATAGACAATAGTAAATGGCAAACATTAAGAAGAAGTACTCCGACAATGCACTGACAATAGCCTACTAGGATTGTGCTCGTGGGCCACTAATCTCTAAAGTAGCTAAGCGTGCCACACATGAAATCAATAGTGCATAAACAATAACATACATAAGGAGAAGCTTCAATACTATGCTGTATCTGCTGGTCGAGCAAAGTCTAGCTGGGATATCTAAGGTTAGGAAACAATGGCTGAGCAAGCGGCTCGTAGCCTAGCGAGGTCCTTAAGACTGTGCGGCCAAATTACGTTAATTGACGGGATGCTCTCTTGAGAGATCCAGATCACTAGTATCTGGTTCTCTCCTGGCGATCCTCTCAAAGTCAAGCAAACGAGATAGCACAGTGTTGGGTGGCAGAGGCAAAAGCCCTCACTCGCAACACAGTGCTAAACTCTCAAGGTACACAGTCAGAAAGACCACCTAGGCTTCCCACGTCTCCGTTGCAATTGTACCGGTTCAACCAAAACCTAGTACTCATAGGAAATCACAACTCCCGAAACCCTATCCCAGTCTAGCATTATCTAAACCAGCAGAAAACAGGAACATGGATAATCGTACACAGGGAAATGCATATACGAGTGCAACAAACATCAATCAATCCTATTCTAGTTATCCCTTCCAAAATAGGCTATCTAACAGGCATATATCTCGTGAGAACTCAAGCGATAATACTTTGGCTGACTAAATCTGCACCAAAGGGATCATGGGTTAAAAAGGGACGAGAAGAGAAGAAGATAGGCTGTTCAGAGAGTAGAGAAAGTTCACATCAGTCGGAAGAATATGGATAGTTGCAAGGGATATGAGAAGTCGCTCTGCCTGATGAGTTCTAAAGAATTGTGGCGAGGACCTCTCCTTTTTATACTCGGCCCTCTAGCGGCATATCGCAAACTACTAAGGACCGCCCACTGACAATCATTACGTCATATTCTCTCTCAATCTGGGATCGACAAAGGATTTCCCACGCGCTTGAGGAGGGAGGAGGGAGGAGGGAGGAGGGAGGGAGGCCTACCTACCTCGTGGCGCGCTCACTGGCCGTCGTTACATAACTCTCTCTCTTCTCCTCATTATATATAAGTCCCACACACAATACTTATATCTAATGATATAAAATAGAACTCGTTGACTTAGAAGAAAACAAAATACATAATTATAATACTTATAGTACAACGGCTCACATAAACTGAGTTAGGAAACTCTACACGGACTACAGCCAAAGTTCCTGCCCTGACGATCCTAGCGAGAGTGGGGTCTGACTGAGCGTTCTGTACAGCATGCTCATACTCGGCATGCGTCACACCTCCCCCAAGATTTTACTTGCTCAACCCTGAGCTAAAATCTGACACGCAGAACCTCATCAAACCCCTCACACCCAGCGACCGCATGGCACTAAAACAACGCTGAGTTTATCACTAAAACACATCTTATAAAAAAAAAATCACATTTCATAACTCCTCCCAACAATAGCAAAAGACATAATATCATGCTCCCAGAGCGAGCTTACAGCAGCTCAGCCGTTTGATAGTTCGTGGACTACTCAAACTCTATAGGCTATGACAAACTTATACAATTATCTATATTAAAAGAAAGAGTTTTTTTATGATTTTTATATTTTAATA